>JAQFXN010003638.1:0-10700 GCA_034693365.1 Liacarus xylariae | reverse complement strand
AAAAACATCGACGGACAAAACATCGCGGATAAAACATCGAATGACAAAAACATCGAATGACAAAAACATCGAATGACCAAAACATCGAATAACAAAAACAATAAATTCTGTCTACTTATTCAGGATATAGAAGTACTAAATAAGTAGAGTTTTATTTATATAAACAATAATCTATTTTAAACAGTATTTTAAAATCCTCCAAAAGTAGATAGGTAGCTTATATTTAGAGTATTTCGGATTCGGGCAATGTCCGGAAAAGCCCTATTTTGTCCGCTGAATTTCAAAAAATGGCTTCGGGCAGATGTAACAGTTACCCGATTTTGCCCGGAAACTCGATTAAAAATATTTTAGATAATGCAATTATTATGTATTTTAATCAAATGTTATGCTTTTATTATGAAATGCATACCTATTGTGAATATTTATTATAACATGAAAAAATAATTAAACTACCAGTACATATATTAAGCTATTATTCTTTATTCTGATATATTCTACCATATCGGTCTACAAATTTGTCCAAAAAATCACTTTTCTTTAGATAATGCGCGCATTATATACCAATAAATAGGATAATTCAAACTGAAAATACTGTAGAAGTCAGTTTAATAGGGATGTGCAATGTGGGTATAGCCCCTTCCCCGATTAAATACTAAACTTTCACCGTCTGTGACGAAGACAAAAGAAGGAATTTTTTAATTTTCCTTGTAGCAATTTTAAGTAAACGGCGCCGAAGGCGTAGTTTTTGCAATATTCTGAGAAATTCTATTTAAATTCTTAAATAAATAACAGAATTTTGTCACATTCTTTCTATATTTAGTCAAGTTATATTAAATTCTTACAGAATACATCATATTCTGCCAAATTCTGTTAAATTCTTGCAGAGTTAGTCGAAATTGTGTTAAATTACGTCATTTTAAATTAAATCGTGTAAGGATTTGACGATTGAAAAATACACCTGCTCGGATCTGCCCGCTGATTTTTAAAATTTCATTTGCCCGAATCCGGAATACACTACTAATAATTTATTGGCATTTCTTTTCCTTATTTTATTGGTGTAGAACTAATTTATTTATTTTTTCTAAACTATAATAATAAACGAAACATAAAATATTTAAATGTTTTGTTTATATTAAATTTTAAGAAAGAAATGGAATAAAGTCTTTGAAAGTTTTTATAAAATAAATTATTAATGCCTTTAATTTTAAATTAATTTTTACCAAATAATTAAAAAAATAAATAACAATAAAAAAAACTTTGAGACTAATTGGTCTGATTTTATGTGCTATTTATTGGATAAGTAAAGACTTAGAAAATCGAGATAATCGTTACAATCTTAATGATAAGCAGAGAATCAAAAAATAGTTATTTATAAGACCAGAATAGTCACTATAATAGTTATTAAAAACGATTCAAATAGTTATTTATTTTTTGCTTAAATTTACATCAAAAATACTATATACCTTAAATATGAGTTTAAACATTAAATTAAAGCATTTTCTAGAATATTCTTTGAGAATTTTTGCCTTTCTAGTGTAAAATAAGTGTAATTTCTAGTGTTATTTCTTGTTTTTGAGCACTCTAACTATGCAAGTCCGGCATGTGGTGAGTGAAATATTGATTTTTTTTAAATCTAGAAAGTTAATTCGGTTCATAATTGACAATTTAAGAAATTTTCAGCATGGCATAAAAATTAGAAGTATTTTAAAAATGGGGTTTAGTTAGGTTTTGTAGTACTTGAAAATGATTTTCTCCAAAGAATGGATTAATAAATAATAATATTTGATTCAATTCATAATTTACAGTTTCTTATTCAATGAAAAATATGTGAAAAGTATATAAATCTCTAATATTTTTGTCGAATAATTGTTAACAGGTTTTTTAACTTTCAATCATAAATTTTTGTAAATTTTTAAAACTGTCAGCAATTATTTGATACTAATACTGTATATACTTTACACATATTTTCCATTTAAATAAGAAACTGTAAATTATGAATTGAAACAAATATTATTATTTATATAAATCCATTCTTTGGAGCAAAAAATTTTCAAGTACTACAAAACCCAACTAAACCCTATTTTTAAAAGAATTCTAATTTTTACGCCAGGCTGAAAATTTCCTAAATTGTTAATTATGAACCAAATTAATATTCTAGATTTAAAAAATCAATATTTCACTCCACACTTGACCGATTTGCATAGTGAGTATGGTATAACGGGTATGATTCATGTGAAAATAAATATTTCGGATTCTCTACAGAATATTCACGATTATTGAGGCGAAATATTGCTTCAGTAGTTTATTTGAATTCAATCGATCAATTAATTTCTATTAAAATCTCGTAATAATCTGAAGTACAGGGACAGCACGATATCAGGCATGTCGAGACTTGAAAATATCATGGGGTATTTTTTCAGCTAGAGCCTAGGGGGTCCATAGTAGGGTAAACTGGTGGATTTAACCAATTTTGGTCTAGGGGGAAGGGGTCCAGGGCAGGGTTTAAAAAATGATTTTTTGCCTACAGTATGTAATAGGTGTGTTTTTAATGCAAAACAATAGTGTTTTTATGGATTTTAATACAAGACAGTAAAACCAGTGAAAAATTGGCCAAAATTAGTGTATTTTTAGTTTATTTTGTCGAAAAACTGATTGAAAGCTGTGAAATAGTATTCAAAATGAGTTTACTTATAGTTTTGTTAATACAAAACTTAGTGAAAACAGTAAAATATTACTATTTTGTGTTGAATTTCAGCGCCGTTTCCTAAAATCTTACCTAGGGGATACCTCGCGGAGAGCCTTAGAGGTATCCGGCCAAAATGCCAGGGGGGGAGTTATTCCAGGCTGGACCCCGCTCTCGACATTCCTGTCTAGATATATAGAAATATGCTCATGTTGAATTGCCCGAGCTTAATACAGATATCACTTATTTAGCTATTGAAAATATATATAGTTTATTATTCTTAATCCCTCAATTATACAATTATATTCTTAAATCAATAAAATTACACATTGAATTTAATAATATTGAAATGAAATGATATGAACAACCATTTTTACCCCCGCCAACTCTCTGCAACCGAAGCTGAATAATGAATAATATTTTTAAACGATTATAAATTAAGTTTTTCTTTCTATAAACTCTCACAATTATTATTGTTTTACTTTTTAAGTGATTTTAGGTTTAAAATATAATAAATCGAAATCGAATTATATGTAAAGCTTTAGCATGAAACTAGACTAGACCCTGCTTAATTAAAGAAACATCCAAATACCAGTGCAGTCAGTTTAAAATACTTATAAGATTTAATATAATTAGTAAATAAATAGAGTAAAAAAAATAATTTTATATCATGTATTAATGTTTTATCATGAATCATATTTTTATTATGTAATAATTCGAATAAAACACGAAGAAAACAATAAAAAAAATTATGTGCACTCAAAAATTATTTATTTAAATTGTGTGCACTTTTATTTATTGGTTAAAAATTCGTTATTTTTATCGTTATATACTTTAGTAATTATCAGAGACGCTAAATAGGAAAATCTAACACATAGCAACATTCATGTGGCAATAATTTTTTTATTCAAGTAATGATCAAATAAATAATATACAATTATATTTAATTCAATTCACAAACAAATGACTGAATGAGAACACAAAACAATTCAGTTTTTACTGTAGATTTTAGACTATTATTATCTCTTAAGATAAGTTGAATTGTTAACTAAAATATTTTAATCCTCTACAAAAATAATTTTCCAGAAACACCTGCAAAGGATTAAAATATTTTAGTTAACAATTCAACTTATCTTAAAATCTCGAAAAATTACTTTTTGTTTATCATAATAACTTTATATAATTAACGATTATTTTTAATTTTTCAAATGAATAAAAATTATTTTACTTTAATATTTGAAACAACTATTGCCAAACTTTTACATATTTTTTAAAAAAAATACATTTAAAAATTTATTGAAATTATTCCATAATTTGTTAAAACAATGAAATTTCATAAAATATATTCTAAATTGCCCCCTTATTGCCCCCTAAATTTATTTCATCAAAATTTCGAATGTTGTTGTGCTAAATTTTCCTGTTTAAGGTCTATGGTTATGACTTCAAACTATTATTTAGTTGTCGTTCACTGATTATTCAAATATAAAAACATTTACAGCCAATACACTAAGAGGTTGTATACTATGTGTGCAGAAATAAATTGTAAAGAGTTTATATACAGTAGTTTGAAATTCTTAAACATATCTTTTTCTTAATTAAAATCAAAATAATTAAAAAATTATATCTATTGTGTTTTGCAAAAGTTTCAAAATATCTCCATTTCTCTTACTTGAAGTAGTATGCTGTTCCTAATCTAAAAGGTAAACAGAGTTGTATAAAATCTAGGCAAATTTTTATATTTAATTAAAACATAGATTGAATCTTAGTTTTTGCCAGGTGGTTTTCTTGCTAGTCAAATAACTAAATTCTCAATACATCAGAATACTCTTTAGAGTAAAGATTGGACAAGTAGGACATTATGAATTTTTTTTTATAAAATTGATTCTAAAAGAAATTTAAAGAATAACTCTAAAATATTTTTGAGGTTTTTACAAATTATCAAGGAAATAAAATAACATTTATTGCTTTCAATAAAAAATCATCAACTGAATTTTCTGTGATGCAATTCTCTTTATACTAGCAATTTATATCTTTTAATATCAAGGATTTCATTCATTTGGAGCAATTGTTCTTTTATATTGTTGTTTACTATTTAACTCAATTTTTCAGATGTCCCTTAATTTGACCATTTGTCACGTGTAAAATTGAGTAAAGAAGCAAACTATTCAAACTTTTATAGCTTACAATAGTTGATGACTTTAAGATATTGAAATTCATTTCTTATTGACTAATTCTGGCAATTCAATGCTTGGTGAATTATAAAAATAAGTACATTTCTTTATTATCTCTAAGCTAGGGGTCGCCAGGCTCGGCCGAGACAGGGGTATAAGGGAGTGTATTTTGAGAAATTTCACTATAAATGCCAAGAGGAGGGGAGTGGTATGCAAAAATGACGAAACAGGAAAAATACAAAGGGGGAGTAGGAACAAATAAATCTCATATGGTTCAAAAAGTCAGGGGAAGGATATTTTTGATATGCCCCCTGGGCGACCTCTGCTCTAAACCTGATAGAATTTTTATAATTTAAAAACTGATTTTTATTTTAAGTGTTGACAATTGTGAGCCTGGCTTCCACTTGATATCACATCTGACTAGTTATTTGAGAGGAAATCGCTCATACTGTTCGCACCCCTCCTGGTCATCCCCGAAAATAAGCTTTTAGTGTATATAGTGTTAACGTTTAAACATTCACAACAAAAGCGGATCAGTCTTTACACTAGAATTGGTCTAAGGTTTGTCCAATCGATTGTTGGCAACTATTAATTTAATTATTAATATTCTTCGTTCAATACAATCCCTATTTTCCTGATTTCAAAGAATAGTAAGAATAATATCGGCGATAGAAATGGTTGTATAGAAATAATAGGCTTTTGAACTGATAATAGTAGACAACTGAAGAACAAATTGCTTGTCGTCTAATCAGAAAACCGTTTATAATAGAGTAAAAACAAAAATTGATTCCATGGTCTCAGAAAGAAAAACTAAAACTTAATAACAAAATAACTTATATGAGCCAATTGGGGATGACCAAGGTGGTTTAGACAAAATAAAAGATATATTTTGTAGATGGAAACTTCCAACATTATTCTTGTTGTAATTCTTCATCAAAACATATATTAAAACAAAAAAAATAATATTTTTTTTCTAAAATTCAATTTTATATTTAATTATTAAACTTTAATATATTTACATTAATAGCTGATTTTGTTTTTAATTAATTGCCAATATAGTAGAGTTAATTGGATTTTCATTTAGGGAACCAAATTCATGCTTAGAGATGGTCAAAGAATTATAAAATAGAAAGGTGAAAATATAAAAAAGTTAAAATTTACCAAATTTGCGAAAAGCCTTTAGATAGGATCTGACAATGCAAAGGCAGAGAATGTGGATTAAAAGTTTTAAAAGTTGAGGTTTTTATACTTCTAATCCTTCTATACATGGTTGAGAAAATAATTTCAAATTGCATTTATTGAATCAAAATTAATAGGTTTTATAAACTTCAGATGGTTTAGATTTTAATACAAATGTCATTTTTTGGATGTAGATTGAAATTACCTTTCCAACGTTGTAAACTCTCGATTTATTAAAACAGTACAGCTAATAGATCAACCTTTTAGTGTTTCGCTTAATTTTATTATATTTGGCTAATTTGTGAATGACGTAATCAGTCGAGTCATTGATAGAAACTATTTATAAAAAAAATATTTCAAATTATTTAATATTGAAATTAAGCTCTCGGTAACAAATAAGTGAAATTAAAGCGAAACAATAAAAGATTGATATTCTATCTGTTCCGTTTTAAGAAATCGCAAGTTAATATATCGCATGGGTAAATTAATTAAGGACGTCTCAAAATGATATAACATTTTAAATATGTTAGAATATAACACCTCATAAAAGTACCAAAAGGTTGGTTGAGTGCACTGAAATTTTGTACAGATAGGTCAAACCGATATCACTCTAACGATTAAAGGAATAAAAATATTAAATTTAATCCACACCCCTCACTTTTGCATTGTCAGAAATTAATCAATTTAAAGAGAGAAGTTGAACAACATTTGGATAGTATTTGAATAAATTTATTTATTAACGTGATTTTACATAAATCTGAGAATTTGATTTTCAACTATAATTCATATACTTTGCATGCACATTTTTCATTTTTCTGATATCATTTGTAAATCCAATGAGCTCAAAGAAATTTAGGTAAACAACACTATCCTTTTTTATACCTAAGCCATTCATGCATGGAATATAAACCTACCTACATTTATTTCTGCACACAGTCTAAAGCCTTTATCCAGATATTCAAAAGTAAATTTGTTTATTACAAAATATTATCGAAGCAACTCTGCATTTTGGTAAAAATGAATTACTAAAATTTATTATGCAAGTTGCATGATATCTTATTTATTTTAGACCTATTAAATTAGAATTAATAAAATTCAAACACCTTGACAGTCAAATAAATGCTCTGGACTGTGTAGAGTAATAAATGGAAGTGGGATGCATATATAACGGGTAAATGTAATTCTTTTATTTAATAATTTTAATTTCTTAACATTCAGTCAAACAGAAATAATTTAATTCACGAACATTTTTGTTTATATAACAAAATTCTTTTATTCAAGTAATTTATTTACTAACTTAATAGCACTGAAAAATATAAAATTTCATTATAATGTAGTGACACTATGGGAGATAATTACACCGTAGCTTACATCACAGTCCTGTATATCAATAGCTAACTGGTAAGTACTGGCAAATAACAGGATTAGAAGCATTCAATTGTCGTCTTATATATCCTTTTGGTTCTGCTATTTATTATATAAATGGATTTATTTGTATAACAAAAATAAAGAATTACTACAATTATTAGACTATTCTCTAGCGATTCAATTAACTCTAGACTTAGTTATAACACTATTTGAATCACAACTTATAAGACCAGAACTCAATTATATAAATTGCTCCCAATGTTCACAGATGCGGATGTTTGTGGACACAGGAGTATAGGGTTTATTAAAAAATTCCACATGGAGAAAGAATTACATGTTAAGTTTGTAAAATTTAGATAGATAATTTTAAAGGTTTCTATTCCCTGTAGGTATTTTACAATTTGTTGATAAAATTTTTATTAAATTTTTAGTTATGTTAAAATTTCCGTCAATTTCCAACCTGACCCTAAAGGGACCCTAGAGTGCGCATGACATAAACTTCACATATGCAATGTTTTTAAGAACTTAGTTACGATTAGAACTTTTTAATATAAACTTTATTTATAAATATGTATTCAATAGTATTGCATAAAAGGTCACAAATATATGGAATACATTATTCTATTTGACATACATGTACATTTATAGCGTAAACAAAAAAAACAAACTTTGGAAATATAAGATAAATTCTATGAAATAAATAAAGAAAATATTTAATAAGTTGTAATTTGATTATAAGGACGGGATGAGTTGTGATTATTGCACAGACATATTAGACTCGGGATAAATTATGTTTGGATGATAATTTAACTGTGATCTGGATAATTTGTTTCACAACTTTGTGCACAATATTAGGCAAGAATGCGCTGAAATGTATTTATAAAGATTAGAATATTTATTGGAGTAATCCTATGTTAAGCAATGCCAATAAATTCTGGACTCACGAGTCGTTGGAATCCATTTTTGTTGATTCTATTTAAAATACTTTTTTTGCTTAATGTAAATGTTAGCACAACTTATTATATATATAATCAATCAGAGGATAAAGTGGATCTCTGCCTACTCATGGGATAGAGGCATATAAATAGAACAGATATGCGCAAGGAACATTGTACTGGGAATAGCAATTATTAGTTTGCAGCTTGCAGTTTTCAGTCTAAGCTAATGGTATTTATAACTCAAAGATAAGACCATTCCCTTTGAGGAATATTGTGTCAAAATCCTAGGAAAATCTATTTAATTCTATTTGGATTCTGTTTAAATCAAAGTCATGAAAATCCCATGAGATTCTCAATTGATTTCAGAATATTTCCCTGGATCTTTACAAGCTAGAATCAGAAACTTTTTAACATTCCTGATGATATACCTACTTTTTGATCATTCGATCCAGTTTGTTCAGATCTGAATGAATGATAGAATGTGTCTTTTGAACATTTTAATAGCAATGATGTTTTTTGTACAATACATTCTTCTACTGTCTTTAAAACCAATAATTGTGAGTATATTTTAAAAATCCTAATCGATCTGCTTTTCTAAAGTATTTTTGCAATTAATCAAAAATTCAATGTCATATTCAATACATTGTTTAATGTACTTAATGTAAGCTTAAGTGAATATAAAATATTCATCATTAGAAGTACAGTACTGTATAGTTAAGACAGTCTTAACAATAGTTCGGAACTAATATAATAATAAAACTAATATCTTAAGAAAATATATAGAGTATCGGAAACTTATACATAAAGTTGCGTTACATTTCGTGCCATTACAGTTCGTACTTTTGCGTATTATTTACTCTAACTCAATATGATAAGTATTATAACCTTGCGCATATATTTTTCGTTCAACATGCTTAACTATAATCTATGTACATAAGAATTGTCACAGATACAAGCTATAAAGGTGCGAAATTACAAAGTAATTTTCTTAATACAAGCATAGGATCAACATAAACACAGATAATAGGAGTTAAAACTTTCCTAGTAGTAACTTGATAAAAAGTTTGTTATTGGAAATAGCATTACTTTACTAATTTCGAACTGTTAGAGCAATAAGTGTCTGAATATAATTTGTCTAGGTATTATTTAATTAAAAAAGCAAAGATTGTACTAAATAGGCCAGTTCTAGTATACGAAGTGTTGTGACACCGGATATATATGTTAACTGAGAAAACATTGGTTTTGCGATAAAGAATTTTTTAGATAAAACTAACAAAAAAAATACACAAACATAAATCAATAGCACATATCGTGACAGTTGTTTACAGAAAAAAAGTTTTATTCTGTTGTTTTAGAAAAAAAATATTTATGAAAATTCATTCGTGAAAAATGAAAAAAACAAAAAATCGATATAATATTTTCACAAATTGACATTAGTGTTGACACATTAAGTACCAGAAGATTATTTGCTATTCTCTCACTCAGAAACAGAATATCTTAAAACAAAAGCAAGAATTCAAACATATCTTATACACGAGAAAACAACATATCTGAAAATTATATTTTTGAAGTATTGCTGCTTTTTATTTTATACTCATATGATATGAAAATTTTTCCAATGCTTCTATCAATTTCTCGTTTCTCAGGAACAATTTGTTTTTCTCTCTTCTCTATTCTTCTCCTCTTCTAAACGAGATTTCAAAACCTTATTTCAAAAACAATATGTCTTTTGAAGTATATTTGATTACATGAAGAAATTCAAATATATATTTCAAGAATAATCGATAGTTAACCCTACAATCAGACACGTTATGTGATCCGGGGCTGAGTTGTTCTTAGATTATGAGCACATGTCAAATGTCTTCTATCAAACAATTTCTGAATTCAATTGCAAATATAAAGCAATTATTTTTCTTATTGTATCTAAAACTCAATTTTAATTAGTTTTCTTCTTTGTGTATATAAACAATCAGATATTATCTTTTATAACAATTCTTTGACTCAATTCGGTAAATATTCTGTATTCTCATGTCATGTCATTTTCCATTAGTCCTTATTTCATATACATATTAACTGGTTGTTTGAAGCCTATCAAAAAATTCCTGTAGCGATAAATTCCATTAGACTCTGTCTGAGGGTCATTGAGCATAATATCCTAGACATGGTCTATAAGTACCAATTCTCCCAATTCAATAACTGAACAGAACAAGAATTTTTTTTGATCTTATCTCACAATAATTCTCTAAATTCTTGTTTTCATTCTCTTATTTATACATCTTATATATTATATACAACCGTTTGCAGCCAAAATTGCACACCTATTGCCAGCATTAGTATATATCCTTATAATTTTATAGATAG
>JAQFXN010003637.1:0-10703 GCA_034693365.1 Liacarus xylariae | reverse complement strand
ATTATGACATCCAATACATTGCTTGTTATTGAAAATAGTCTCGAATTAGATTCCATTTCTGACCGATATTTCAATTGTAAATATCGTTTAAGTAAATATATATAAATTTGTCGATAGAACCTAAATAAAAATAATCATTTTAATAATCTTGTGATTTAAGTATAATTTATAATATTTTAACAAAAATTAATTGCTCGACAGTATGTTAATAAAATAGTGTCTAAAAGCTCAATAGAGTTTACAGTATGTAGAAAGTCTAGGTGTTTAATTTTAAAAATTAGCGTATTGTTGCGGTCAAAGGTGAGGAAAGTCGGTCTATTAACCTCTTAAAGAAAAACAATCAATCTCTAAATATACTACTTTCAGGTAACTTACAATAAAAAAAACTCTAAAAAGTCACAATATTCTGTAAAGCTTGCAAAATTCTTTGAAGAATGCACAGATAATTGTTAAATAGTGGACCTTTTATATTTCATAATACTCTCTCCCGAACCCATCACCCCTCGAATATAAGAGCCTCCTTATCACTATTTATGATGTTTAACTTAACATTATTAATTTATTATAGTATTAAATACTCTGTTTGCAGTAAATTCTTATTTCTAATGCAGGAATGTGAAAGTTCCAAAAACGCTAGGGGGTATTTTTCCGGCGAGAGCCTAGTGGGGGTCTAGGGGAGGGTAAAATGGCGTATTTTGCCAAATTTTGGCTAGGGGGTCTATGAGGTTTTTCAAAAAAGTGTCTTTTGTCTGTATTATGTAATAAACATGTTTTTAACGCTCAAAATTAGTTTATTTATGGTTTTTAAATATAAAACTATTTAAAAACAGTTAAATTTCTAAAATTATTGCAAAAAAGTGGTCAATTTATAGCTTTTTTAGTATTAAACACATGAAAACCATCAAAATTTTGCTCAAAACGAGTTTATTGAGTGGTTTATAATACAACTTCACTGCAAAGCATCAAATATTATTAATTTGTAATGAATTTTACGGACAATTTTGAGAACGGCTTAGGGAAGGGGTACCTCGCGGAGAGCCTATAGGGGTACCTGACAAAAATGCTAGGGGGGGGTATTGAGGGATGGACCCCCTTCCACATCCCTGTTTCTAATAACTGAATAATTTTATTACTCACTTAATAACATCTCTATGAAGTAGATTAAGACGATTGGGGTTGAAAAGAATGATCCCGGTTAACTGGCGATTGGAAAATTAGAAATTAGTTTATCATTAATTAAATTACTTTTATTAATTACCAAGTCTAATATAACTGGATCAGAATCCAAAACATAACCAATTCTTTGCAACTTGTCCACACCATTTTGAAAATTTATTCTTGGAACTTGTTTCAATATGTCAACTTTTAATACAGACCATTCATCATTGCCCTAAATGAATATTTCATTTAATAATAAAAACATTTTAGAACTATCGTAATTAAAAATAAGGGATCAATAAAGCCTTTTTAATGACAATTTGAGTTCCATTCAAGCAAACAAATCGGTGCCTATCAGTGCCTATACATTTATCATTTGTGGAACAGAATGTCCAAATCAGAATTACTTAGCTAGATCTTAATGTATATGACTAGTACAGTTTGATCCTGAATTGAACATTTTGTTCCACATATATTGTAGGGGTTGAAAACTCCCCTAACCACTTATTCATTATATTTTAGAGTATAATTCCTAACGATTTACTATATTTCAACATTTGACCCCTGGAACAGTTGAGCCATATATAGCTTTTAACTGGTTGTATTGTAAAATTTGACTGTTTTGCAATTAAAATTGTTAATAATTAAAATTATTAAATCCTTGTATCTTTATCTCCAACAAAAATTGTCCCTGGATAGTATTTGATTCGAGATTCTTACCTCATATAAAGTCCAGTATTTATTCTCGAAATTAAAATACTTAATCGATCGGATAATCAGTGCTTCCATAGCACCAGTCTTTAAAAGTAAAATCTTATCCGATTCGCACAATTTATTAAATAGAGTCAACTTCTTTGAAAAGTTTATAAATGTCTTTATTTCTCTATTCAATACCCGAGTCATTGTTTGGCTCATTTCTAAAATATTAGTCACTACTGCTGTGACTTTAATCTCTGGACAATCCATACATTTGGTCGCATCCAATAGTTCTGTCAATCGATTGCCTTCTAATTCATTCAATTGATTGCTATAATCAGTGATCGGTCTGTGGATAGGAATGACTCCAAATTCAGGTTCGCTTATATTTTCATTACTATTATTTGAAAACAAATTCATCTCTTTTTGAATCGAATCTATTAATTGGTTCTCAAATCGCATATATTCTATATTATTATTACTGTTATTCTCTTCACTGGTGTTGATATCATATTTAAGTATATCTGAAATGATTTCATCTATTGGTTGAGTATTCTTAACGATTAGCTGATTATCTGATAAGTCGGTTGCACTCGAGTTGATTTGTGATGTGTTTATTCCTAAAATATCTAATACCTCTTCTGTTGATGAATTCTTTATCGAATCGACAGCTTTTATGTTTTCTTTACTGATTTCTTTAATAATTTTGTTTAATTCAATTTTAAAACCTCTTAATTCTTTTTGCTCTTCTGTTAGTATTGAATCCTTTAATAATTATAAATGAAAATCAAAATCAAAATTTTGTTGTTAATGTTTGAGAGACGACTACAGTTTTTAATAGGGATAGACAATGGGGGGTATATAACCCCTGTCTCCGAAAAATGACCAAAATATTCTTCTTGACATTTGCACCACAGGCAAATTTTTTTAAATTTTACCTTACTCCCCCTGTGCATTTTTCATATTTTGGATTTTTGTCTATAACCTCCACTGATTTTTGAGCAAAATTTCTCTAAATATGACCCTATACCCCCCTGACTTTGAGTTCATTATCTATCCCTAGTTTTTAATCAATTTTCATTTGATTGCAGTTATGGTAAAGAAAAAATAGTTTGCTATTTTTTTAACCCTATTATTAAAGCTATTTTGTGTGTTTATGACCAGCCTAAACTAAATATAAATAGTCAATGGGTCAAATTTCAATCTGAATTTTTTTCAAGGAGTCATAAATTTCTGAATGTCATAATTATTTGCTAAAACCTATGTAAGATTGAAATATATTCCAAATCAAAAATTTATTCAAAATGAGAAATGATTTTTGATTAATTTGACTAATGTATGGAAAAATGTTTCCGATGATTGCTAATGAAATTGTTTTATACAATAACTACCTTTCTCATTCCAACGGTCAAACATTTATTTAATCGACATTTTCGACATATTCTTCTTTTCTCCAATGTTATTTCGCATTTATTATCAAATCGGCAGTCAATCTAAATGTTTTAATTTATTCGATAAATTTTTCATTGAAATTAGTCTAATTTATTACCTCATCCTCTATTAATGCACTTCTCCTGAAAAACTGTTTACACGATTCACAAGTTATTGCACCAAAATTATTGCCTAAAGAATAGAAAAGAATTGAATAATTTCTGATCTTATTGTTACTTTTTTAAAAATTATGAAACGAACGAATGAATGTATTATTAATTATTTAGTTTATGTCTCAAATACTAATCCAGTAATAAAGTGTTTTACTTCAGTAATTCAGCAAAAATATGTTTAAATATAATTTTGAATAAGAACATAATATCAAGATAGTTTTAAAACTAACTACAAGATACAACTGTCATATATTTAAACATACCAGTCGCTTTGTCGCTACATATTTCACATTTCATAATAGGTTTATGCTTCTTCATGTCCAAAAATTACATTAGTTTAGTATAGTTTAGTACAATAAGTATTTATTTTAATATAAAATATTTTTATGTTCTTTATTTAATAAAACCAATAAAAAGAATGTGGACTTTTAGCCAAGTAAATATTAAATAGAACGGAAAGTTATTTAATTAATATTTGAATGAATATTTTTACACAAACATGTTTGTGTTTGCTATATTATTCAGCTTGTTAATATTGTATTCTGTATTATTATGATACATTGATAGTGGCACAAGTATGCACAAGTAAATTTACATTAGTAGTGTAGATTCTATCACTATTTGTTCGAAACTAAACTTTATCCTTCGGTTTGTGAGTTTGCGTAATGTCATTACATTTTAGTGCATTTAAGTGCAATTTCACTTAAAGGTATAGCCTTTTGAAAAGTCAAAGAGAAAGATTATAAGTGTGGATATTAGTGAAAGAGCCTTAGTAAAAGTATTAGTAAACTGTTTCTGTTGAGTTTTATGTGCCGCAACGACCCATATAGGTTTGAATTAATATTTTCAATGTGGAATTATTTTCACTCTTATCTAACCTTTTAGAGTTTGGCTACCCCTGTGAGATGTTATTTTTTATCCAACCCCTTTTTAGGGGGACCTTCTCCCTCCCGGGGATTTCAACCCAGCCAGGGATCACTGCTTGACTCAGAGGTATGACAGCGAGGATGTGTCACATTGAGAGAACACACCTGGGCCCTCCGTATTGCGAGGCTCGTGGCGATAGCTGATCGCATACTACCAATTGACGACCCTTGGTTTGGGTTCGTGGTCATCACCTAAACTAAACTAAACTCAGAGAGAAAGATTGCTCAGCCAGGGCAGGGGTTTGAACTCACTGCTCTGTTGCCTATTAAGCAGAGACATGGCCGTTAGTCCACCCGACCATACTCACAGAGTATAAGTGAGATGTTAATTAAGAAAATTGTGCCTTTCATATACGATTGCAATTTTGAATCGCATGTAGTCCTGAAGGAACATAAATAAAGTATTTAATTAATACATTTTGTTTCCTTTTCAATGTCATACTTTCACTTATTTTATTATATTTTTAAATAGCTTTTATTAACGAAAAGTGTGTTATTTATATTTAATTAGTAGTTAATTAGTAGCAATGCATTCAGTCCATGAATTGCGCGCATTTATCTAATTTGAAGTGGGAGTTTGCGTAAAAATATATATTCTTTTAATTATATTTTCAAGTTTTAATCTTGTAAACATTGGTTTGTAAAAAGATGTGAAATTTATTGTATAAGCAGTAATTTTTGCAGCAATTTCCTAATAAATTATTGCTTAACTATTGGTTTTCAATAGTAAATTATTATGTATTTTCATTAAATTTTTAAAAAAATAATTTACAACTTAACAGAAATAGAAAATTACTGTTGAATTACGAAATTCGACAACCTAAACCAAAGGTTTTCTCATGATATGGCACCTACTGTATAGAGCAAATGAAGATTTACTGAGAGACATTTCGCAAAATCAATGAAAATTTGTACCGTATAAATTATTTTAGATTTGATAAGAACACTAATCTACATGCTTATATATACTGTATATATGATTTAGATATATCATGCATTACAACTTCAATACATAATTCTGAATAGTTTGTTATTCTATTTGTGAAAATATAATCTTGTAAGTTTGCGAGAGTGTTTATTCTTACAATTATTAAAATGCGAATTAAAATAATTGTTTTAAATCTTTTTAAAACTAATTAAAATATTTTTAGAATGTAATATAGAATTATTAAGGATATTACAGTAGCAGAAAATTAAAAAATACGATTAAAATTTTATGTTTAAGACTTGTAAGTTAGTGAAAAAATTGAACTTAATATAAAGAGATAAAGTGCTTTACAATATATGCTTTAACTCTTTATTTATCAGGATGAAATAGATATACTTTCAAACCACTATTTTTTAATCTTTGATTTATTATGACAACAATGTGCAAGTGTTAATAAATTACAAACTTATTACTGTAAAAGATATTATCGAGTACTATTTTGTTGTCCTTTTGTAGAATGACATAATTTGCTTTAAGAAATGAAATCAATTTGACTCAATTGATGCTAACTAATCGTTAGCTGAGCTAGCAAACATAAGTTATACCGTTGGCAATAATATGATTCATTACAATGAACTGATTTATATTATCAAGGTTATATATCATAAACCTTATTAAATAATAATAAACCAATTATTGTTTGTTACAAATAGAGGTAAAATGATTTTATCATATACTGTCATTCTCGTAACTATCTACCTACCTTTGATACTTGCGAAGCAATTTTCACAACTTTGATAATTTTTCAAAACAAAAAATATATATTGTTCTCAGATATTCCTATGATTTTGGCGGATACCCCCTATATTTTCTGAAATTCTTAGAAAGTAACATAATTTTGTCAAATTCTGTAAAATTCTCTCAGAATTCATTATAATTTGCCTAAATTCTGTTAAATTCTTATTGTCATTTTTAATTAAATTTTGTAAGAATTTGATGATTTTTTAATATATAAAAATATGCTAATTTTTTCTGCTCACCAAAAGTGCTGTGTAAAATTAAATCAAACTGGACCTTAATTTTACTTTTAATTTCAATGTAAATTTTCTCAATAAAAAAGTTTTACAGTTATTGCAATTGCAATTATTAGAGATTGGCATTTTTGCCAAGGGTAATTTATTCTGGCGAAAACAGGGGGAGGTAATCTGGTCTGTGACACCACAATTTTGTCAAATTGTGAAAGGAGGGTATTTCACAATCATCAAATTCTTGTACAATTTAATTAAAAATTACAATTTAACAGAATTTTGACTAATTCTGAAAGAATTTTAAAAAATTTAGGAAAATTATAATGAATTCTGGGAGAATTTTACAGAATTTGAACACATTAATAAGAATTTGACAAAATTCTGCTATTTTCTAAGAATTTCAACAGAATTTCAGAAAAAATTCTCGAAAAACGGCTTCTTAGACGCCGTTTTCTCAAAATTGCTATGAAGGGGATGGTATCTTGCGAGCGGCCTAGGGGGGTATCCGCCAAAATCACAGAAGGTATTCTCGGCTGAACCTCTCTTTTCCCATTTTTAATCATATTCTGCAAAAATTTGACCATTCTATAATACCAGCTCTATACTCCACCGTGACTTTAACGGTCTTATCAGTGCCATGTAATCCCTGAATTTTAAGGATTATTATCGCCTTTGTTTATGTCAAATTAGAATGTTAAAATTCAGTAAATCATTCCAGAATTTAAAATCATTTGAAAAAAGTGCGGAATATTTCTCCAAAAAAAAATATTTAAACACAAAAATTATTTTAAAGAAATTATTATTTTGTTTATTAATAAGACATTTATTTTATTTGTTTTCTTATTCAAAATACTTTCCAAAAGCAATTAAATAAATTTTAAGTGTCTTTTCTCTCTTAAATTCTAATCAATTTTCTTTGATTTCACACAAATTATTGATTTTAAGCATTAAATTATCGGTTTTGGTCTGAAATAAGCCACACTTTGCTCTCAAGTCATCCAAATCTTTGTTCAACACTATATTCTTGGATTCGAATTCATTCCTCTCAGACATCACTTGATTTAATAAATCTTTGGTCAGTTTTAGCTTCGCTCCAAACATAGTATTCATGTCTTCTATTGATTGTTGTTGTTCTTCAATCTATAGTAATATCAAAATATATATATATATATTCGAATGCATTGAAGAATAAATAAGAAATGACCAAAACTGAATTGATTAATAATTAAGACATTTTTAAAATTTTAAAATACAAACAAATCTATTGCTTAAAACGAGATGAAAACAGAATATAAGATTCTAAGTGTTAATACAGATTTAAATTGAGTCAAAACAACTTCTCAATAAAATCTTAATATTGTTAAAAAATGAAAAAAATCTAATGGTTTAGTCAAATATAATTTAAACAAAAGGATCAAAACAAGGGTTAATTAATTTAAACCTTATCGTTGAGTTCAATCATGTTTTGTTCTGTATTCTCAACCAATACTTCATTTTTATTTTCTAAATCTTTAATAATATCATTAAGTCTTTCAATTTCCTTATCCATCAATTGTTTGTCGCAATAGTTTCCCAATAATTGGGAATCATTTTTAAAGTCTTGGATTTTGTTGTATTTCCCAGATTTGTGTTTAGCTTTAGCTATGAGTTTAAAGACCAAGAATTTAATATCTTTTCTCAATTCGATATTTAATTTATTTAATTCATTGGTTTCACTGATTTTAGATTCCAATTGGGTTTCAAATGTTTTTTCTTTTAGTTTGAATTCTTCAGACATTAACTTCTGTTTCGATTCATTTTGGATTAACTTTTGCTTCAATTCTTCCATCTCTTCAATCCATGGATTAATTTTCAGTTTAGACTTGAATCCAAATGATTGCAGATCTGAGACCTCATTAATCAAGCCATCGATCACTTCCTGTTGTTCTCTAAACTTGGTTTTTGGGGGAAAAACAAAATAATCAGATAATATGATAAATGGGTTTTTGTTAAATACTTTTCGTTCAAAAGTTTTAAAATTCTGTTCGTTTTTGGATTGTTTTATGTCAAACATTTTGATTATATCCAACAGTTTCTTCACTTCACTCTGTGTTGACTTCAATTGTTGTTCTAATGCTTTGGTTTGATCTGATTCTTGTCCATCACTTCTATAATATTCAGCCAAATATCGATTCGAGCGTTCAATGCGTTTGTGGTTGTCTTTATTCAAATCCAATAACTTTTTAGTTAATATTTCAATAAAATTCAATTTTCCAAATTGTGCTCTACTTATAGAGTGTTTGAAATTATCAATAGATTTATCCATAATTTCTTTGTGTTTGGACTCAAACACTTCGTAAAGGATATAGTTTTCACTTCTATTTAGAAATTCATTAATTTGTGTTAAATAGTCATAATATGCAGAATTGAATTTAGAGCATGTTGCAATAAAATGATCCAGAGTATATTTAAGCAACAAATACTCCTGTGTCTCCTGGTATTGATCCACTCCATAGTGATATGATTTAGGGTTATATCGATTTAATAATTTCAAAATATTCTCCAATTTATTGACACAATTCTGATGTTCTCTTCTCAACTCATTTTCAGTTAAATTATTAAATAAAAAGCTTTCAAAGTATGGTCTCATTTGAGACAAATATTTACTTTCGTAGTCATCCATTCATATCAATTAAAATAAATAGACTAAAGAATACAAATTATATTTTATTTCTATACTTTTGTATATCTCTTTAAAATTGAAATAATATTTATACTATTAATACAAATAAGTTATACGTGAAATAACACAAAGTCTGGTATTTTTGTCAACAATATTATGCCATGTTCATATTCAATATGAAAATAAATGTAATTTTATTTAAACAGATTTTCAAAATATAATGTAGCAAATTTTTTATGCTTTAAAAGATCTTAGCTTTTACTTTACAAATATTAAGAAAATATTTCATTGGTGTGATCATGGGAATTTTTGTAATTGAAAAATTTAATTGCACTATATATTTTGCCATCATTGCAATGAGAAATATATCAAGTACAATAGGTTTAATAGGTGAATATAATATATTTAATGAAGAAATATACTCATCTCTAAACAAAATAGGGATGGGCAAAGGAAAAATTTCAGGAGGAAGTGGAATTCATCTGTAACGTGACAAATTTATCCTAATTTTGGACAGGGGTGTTCAGGGAAGGTTATTTCACAATCGTAAAATTCTTGCAGAATTTAATTAAAGTAACGTAATTTAATAGATTTCGACTAATTTGGCAAATTATGATGATTTCTGTAAGAATTTAAACGAATTTAACCACATTTAACAAGAATTTGACAAAATTCTATTATTATTCTAAGAATATATACAGAATTTCACAAATATTCCAAATATAGCTGTTTTCTAAAAACTGCTATGGGAGAGGTATCTCACGAGCAACTTAAGGAGTAGCGGTCAAAATGGCGAGGGAGTATTTCGGCCTGTACCGCCTTTTACCCATCAGTGAACCAAAATAATCTTTGGAATTTGTGAAAAGTGGTTGTTTTCCATTTAACTTAGTTTTGTCGGTCTTCCTAAAACTGTTCAGACTTTTCGAAGAATGATTCCAAAGAATGTTCCGTAAATTATGTGGGATCCTAGTTAATGTTTGCCATACTTTAAAGTAAGTTTACTTGAATAAATTAAATCCTAATTAAAATCTTTTTAAAACTAATTAACTAATAAAAAATAGATTTAATTGAAGAAAAACTTGGTGAAAGTAGCATTCTCAAGGAATTTAAAAGTTGGGGCACTTCTTTATTTTTAGATTTTTTACTAGATGAATATATGAAATACACAAACTGAATTATAACGCTAATCTTTTAAACAATGGAGAATATTATACTGTGTCCACTATGACTGTTTAACAAGATAGTCTTTTCAATATTCAATATATGTGTTCTTTTTAAACTAAAAAACTATCAAGAAGAATTCAGCGCAAGATGCGTTATATGCCACGTGCTATTGCTTGTTAAATTGCTTGCTGTGCGCATATACACAATAGGGGATTCTCACTAATTGTTAATTTATAAACAAATAAATAAAATCAATAAAAAATATATTCTTTAAGAAAATAATTATGATTTCAGGAGAAAATAATTAAGAAGTTTATCTGATTTATGTGGAACCGATCAAAAAAATAACAATTCTATTGTAAATGTGAATAAAAAAATTGAATTATTTTTTAATTGTTCTTGTTTTAATGAAATGTTCCCTCAGGTTAAGCAAACAAATGTTATAATATCTAAAACATTCCTAAAATAGTTTTCAATTTAAATGGAAAAAAATCCTCACATTTAGGAAAATAATTTCTCGTATTTTGTGTTAACGTT
>JAQFXN010003636.1:0-10704 GCA_034693365.1 Liacarus xylariae | reverse complement strand
ATTTGTGGTCAATTTTTAGACATTATTAGTGAAACTTTCAATAATCGTAGACAAATTGTAAAATTTAATGATACATTATCAACAGAAACATATGTGAAATCAGGGGTTTTGCAAGGAGGTGTTTTATCCCCTACTCTTTTTAATATTTATATTTCTGATATTGTAGATAGAGTTATGTCAAATATATTTATGTTTGCGGATGACATAAGTATAGTTCGGATAATATACTCCCAAACAGACTGTAATTTACTTCAATCGGATTTAAAAAATATTTTTTTGTTTTGTGAAGAAAACTCACTAAAATTGAATGCCTCTAAATGTGAACATTTAAGGATAGGATTTAAGAATTTTGAAAATCATAAATACTTATTAAACGATTGTACTATAAAAACAGTAGAAATGCATAAACAAATTGGAGTTATATATGACTCAAAACTCTCGTTTAATTTACACATTTATATGATTATTGAAAAGGCATTAAAAAAGCTCTCAATTCTTAAGTATATCTGTAAACGAGTAAATGGTAAACATTTCTGAAACTATAATACATACGTTCTTCCAATTTTAGAATATTCTAATCTATCGATTGTATTAAACAGAACTCAAATTGAATGACTAGAATCCATACAAAGAAAAGTAACTAGATTCATATGTTATAAAATGAATAAAAGTTGTCAATCACATGAAGAAAGACTTGAATTTTTAGAAATGTATATTTTGAAGAAGAGAAGGGATATTCAAATCTAAAAATTTGTATTTAGAATTCGATTTAAATTATATGAATGTATAAACAAATGGTTAAATGAATTGATATTTTATGAAACTTCACGTAACGGTGTATTTTGTAAAATACGTGTAAATTATAAAACAGTGTTTTTTTTATTAATGCCTCAAAACTTTTTAATTTATTGCCTCAAAATATAAGATCTGAAACTAAATACACAAGTTTTGTAAAAAATAGAATTGTATTTATAATCTTTTGTATTATTTAAGACATTTTCTTGAATTCAATAAAATATATTATTAATGCTTTCTTTATTGATATCAATAAATACTAAAAAAATTAAGCAATTTTTATGATAAATGAAACTTTGTAATGAAGTTTCTTTCCAGTAAGAAATGGGACTTTCTTAAAACCACGGTAGTAATTCCATTTAATAAAGCTTCTTTTGTACACCAATTTTAAAAAGGAGTACAAAATAAAGTAAATTAAAATATTTAACTAAATTAAATCAAATTCAAATTAATTTAACTAATTTATATTTAAACTAAATATCTTGGATAATTTTGTTTTAATTTTAGTTAAATTAATTAATGTAAGTTGAATTAATTTTAATTTAGTTGAAATAAGATTACTTATTTAATTGAAATTTTAAAGATAATTTAATTGAATATTTCTTTATTTTTAAGTGAAAATTATTAATATTTGAGTATAAAATTTGACGACTTTTTGTCCATATGAAAATGTTTAAGCAAGCTAATATATTTATATTTTTCTTCTATGTTATAATTTATAATTTAGCAGTCTCTAGATTGTAGGATGCTAGAAATTATCTAATAATTAGAAAATGAATAATTTTCTGAGGAAAATAAAAAAAATTTGTTATCTAAAACTGAAATAATTTAACGTAAAATAGCTGTAAATATATGGAAATAATATAAAATCAGTGATTGATTGGGATTTTTCCGCAATTAGAAATATATGATTCATCGACTATATTCCAATACTGGCATTTTATAAATACATGTTTATGTGAATAATCCGTTCTATAAAATTAACAGGAAAATAGTCCAAACAACCGGTTTTACCCCATTTAACAATTGTTCATCACTTAAAAATTAATTCAATTATTTTGAAGTAATTTTTTTACTGACATTCATCTAAATTCTGTTCAAAACAGAGTTAGTATATTCCCGTCTATTTTTAATAAGAAATTAACATTAAATAATACAAACTCTTATTAAAATCTAAAGAGTTTGTGCGATTAAATGCTATTTCTTATCGAAAACAGACGGACATAACGTAGACTCAAATGATTGTCTGATAAATGATCCTTAAATTTCTTTAAGTAAAGAGCTATTCAAGTGAAAGTGCAGAGAATTAATGTTTTATTAATTCAATGGTAATTACTTTTAATAATAAAGCTTTGGGCTTTAGGTAAATTAGAAAATGCGACCTCCATTCACTTTTTTGCATTGGTTCCATGGATTTGAGGTAAGAATGTCTAGGAGTGCACAGGAACTATAAAATATTAAATCTCAGAGAAAATGATGAATTATTCAAAACTATCTGTTATTAAACAACTTTTTTTACAATTCCGATCCAACAGAACCAAATGGCAATCCAACTATTACTCAAAGAAAACTGCGAAAATCTTTACCATCTTTTTGTGCTTGCATATTTTCTAAAACAAATATTATGGTATTATAATATTACCTAAATTATGTACATCGCCTACAACCTATAGGGGTATCCGGCCAAAATGCCAGAAGGGTATTCCACGCTGGACTCCCTCTGCAAATCCCCTCTCATAATAGAGATTATGAAGCATTAATTTCTTATAGATAACTAAATATCACTGATTTAGTACTTTCTAAATCAATGCTGTTTTAGCTTTAGTTTTAAGAAAGAATACTTTACATTTTGGCCTCACATCTCCAAAATTTATTTGTAAAAAGTAATAGTTACTAATAGATATTACAGTAACTGGACGGCTTAGCTACAATTAGTCAAAATCGAACTTGCAAAAGATTGTGATTAACATCTAAATCGCCAATAAAAAGACATCATTTATACAATAAATTGTATAAAATAGATTAACTTGATTTTTAGAAATGTATGCATAAATTATGTTTTATTTTAAACCGTTATATTTTGTCAAATGTCTTTGGGCGAATAGGATCTATTCCTAATTGAACAAATTAAGGACATGAGTACTGTATCAAAATATTATTCACATAAGTTTTATTGATTATAAAGTAAAAATTATTTTTTCTTCCACTAATGTAATCAATTCATAATCAACTTCTAACCAACATAATATTAATTATAACCAACAAACCAAAAAAGGAGCCGATGTTGTATTTACCATGCTTCAAAATATATCACGTAATTATCACTCTAAATATGTTGTTACTTATTTATTACTAATCTTTATCCCTATATTTTTATTTATAATGAATTATAATGATTATTAATGAAATATATGGATATTAGAATTATTACATTAGACAAGATCGCGCAGAGTTCTCTACCAGAGTTCTATACAAAATTCAATAGTAACTAATGTAGAACTCTTTGCGAACTAGTCTAATGCAATAATTCTAAAATCCACATATTGAAAAAGCTAAACTATTTAATTTACACTTGACTTTAACTCATGTCATTGTAATTACGAATAATTATGAATAATAATTCCAAGTCATTTTAATTTGAAATTATTATTCATAAATACAATGATATGAGTTGAAGTCAAGTGTAAATTAAATAGTTTAACTTTTCAAATACATATTTCATTATAAATAAAAATATAGGGATAAAGATTAGTAATAAATAAGTAACAACATATTTAGAGTGAAATTTAAGTGATATCATTTTGAAGCAAGGTAAATACAACATCGGTTCCTTTTTTGGTTTGTTGATTATAACTTCGTTCAAAAAAATTTAAGTTTATTTTTAATAAATAAATATTATTTTATTTAGTGACCCATAAACTGAATTTATATTTCTGATAATTTAAGTCTGAAAAAATCTTAATTATTGAATTAAATTTAATTTGACTATTATATTTATCTGAAAACTGTTTTTATAATTTGAATTTTTTTTCAATTAAAAGTTTTGAATTGCGATAATATAAATGAAATTTGAGTTAATCCCAACTAATTAGCAATTTAGTGAACAGAGAGTTTATCTAAACAGGATTGCCTATAGGAAAAGTAGAGACAAAATGCCCTTTTAGGCTAAACAGCAACTAGAGGTTCAAAACGGACCGAAAATTGACGGCCCGGCCCGAAAATATTACTAAGGTGATCCTGTCCGATCCGGCCCAAACTCAAAAATTACTTGGCCCGGTCCAATCCGCAATTTTGGCCCGAAATTAAAATAACTGTTTATTTAAATACAAAATTACATCAAATCAAAATTAGATCTAATAAATAACATTTTGCCCTTTATCTGAATCTAAATTAAATTAGACATTCTGTCAATTGTGAAATTTTAAACTTATTTATTGAAATACAGCGTATGGCATATAAATACTTTACTTTCTGGCCAAATTCGGACCAGTATTTCAGGCCTGGTTCGATCCAACTTTTCAGAGCTATAGGTCCGTCCCGGCCCAATCCGACTTTATATAGGGCAAACTCGGCCCGAAATTGGTCTGGCCCGGCCCGTTTTTGACCTCTAACAGCAATTGAAAATTTTAAAAATTACATTCATGAATTAAAACTAGTATTTACTTTCAAAAATATCAATTTGATTTTAAGAAAAAATTATGTTTAACTAGACAAAATGCTTTTTCATCATTTGAACTCTACCAGTGGTAGACAAGGAAGGGGTATAGCCTAAATATCCGTCCTGAATGAGATTTTGCAAAATACCCCCCCCCCCTACTTTTTGCGCGGCATGCAAAATATTTTTGTTTTTACCTAATTGTGCATTTTTAAGTTTAGAAAAAATTATACCCCCACACCCTCCCTGATTTATTGACAAAATCTTCTAATTTGCCCCTCTACTCCCCTCTATACTCCTTGACTCGACCGACCTCGGCTACCTCTGACCTTTACATATATTCTCACCAGAACTGCCAAAACGATCAAGACTGAACACCCCCTGTTAAAGCTCTATTATTATTAATGAAATGAAATATTAAATTATTAATTATTTTCTAAAATTGATAATAATATTAAAAGAAAAATAATTTTCAAAAATTTGCTTGATTTCTATCTGACAAATAATCAATTATTTTATCTTTTATTTCTAATTAAACACATTTTAACAGATATTTCTACTAAACTTATAATAAATAAGTTATTTATTTATTTTTAAAAAAAATTAGAAAAATTTAGGGAAAAGATGGGAAAATTAAATGTTTTAATTAATACGGTATGAAAAAATATAATGAACTTTTTCAGCTTAATCAATAACTACAGGAGCAATTTGCAATTTTTTTATTTGTATTTTAAATCTATTTTAAAAAATAAAAATACTTTTTAGTTTTAAAAGTTTTATATTTAAATATCTTTTATGTGAATTTAGCTTATTTTACATTATGTAATAAATTATGAAAACCAGTTTTACAGAACCTGTTCTAATAATAATAAAAATATTTCATTTGCAAAAGTTTTCCACACTTTTTATCGATTGATTTGTTTAAAAAAAAAATTGAATTTTTATTTTAAATTAAATAAGACATTAATTGACTGTGAATTTTGTTATTTATTTTTGTATTAAATTACAAATTATTTATAAAACATTAGTGATTAGAAAATGACAACTGGACAAATAGATCTAAATGGTTGGCCAATTTGGTACGAGAAGTTTGGTAATGGGAATGAAATTGTTTTACTAATACCCGGTGCTATGGGTGAGCTATTATTTAATTAATTATATTAATAAATATTTTAATTGATTTTAACACAATTGATGTGAAAGTTGTCAAATGATTTATAGGCACCGGAAGGAGTGATTTCAAAGAACAATTGGAAGGACCCAATGCATTTGATTTGAAACGATACACATTCGTGGCCATTGAACTTCCCGGTTGGGGCCGATCGCGACCCCCAAAAAGGCCGTATGGGATGGAAGTCTATCACAACGACGCCGACTGTGCTTTCAAACTAATGGAAGTATGGAATCAGATCTGAAAATAATATAATAATAACAGAAATAAATTGAAAATAAATGATATATTTTGTCAGAATTTAGGCCATAAAACCTATTCAATCATTGGTTGGTCTGACGGCGCAAAAGTTGCACTATTAATGAGTTATTTGTATCCGAACCGAATTAAGTGTGCGATCGCTATCGGAATATTTGTGTTCGCGACCAAACACACAATAGCACCGCTACTTTTCACTAGAGATACCAAGAAATGGCCAAAAGAACAATTCGATACATATCTTCAGATTTATGGCGATGAGGACACACTTCAACTGCTTTGGGACCAACACATCAACATCTGTAAAGAGGCGATGGAAAGGTGTGGTGACGGACAGTATTTGGTTCCACCAGAAAATCTCAGTTAATATACATTCCCCTGATTTTTAACAGAATTTTATAGAAATTATTTTTTTTAAAGAGCAAATAAGAACTCCTGTCCTACTTGTGCACGGGGATAAGGTATGATTTTCAGAAGTCAATTATGAATGTGCAGTGTGGTATAGTCAAAATATCAACTTGATAAAAAAAATCGATAATTCTTAAATTAAATACACCTTGTTAATTCCAAATCGTCCTTTGAGTATATCTCTGTGCATTCCTACGGTTACTTTATTAATAATTCGTTATATTAATTAATTACTGCATTATTAGGATCCACTCATATCACTAGAACATCCGACCTATTGTAAGGCCAATATTCCCGGATCAGTATTGCATAGATTTCCTGAGGGATCGCATAACTGTCATCAGGTATTTGCGGCTCAATTCAAAAGACTTGTGGAAAACTTTTTTGACAATTGCGATAATTGTTTTTGAATAAAAATCGACAAACTATCGGCTCATTGAAATGTTATGATAGGAGCGTTCAGACAAATAATATAAAGAGATTGCCATGCTAGACTATGGCAGAAATATATAGGGAAATGATCTGAGGATATTTTGATAAAAATTTCCCAAAACCGTAAAATAGCATTCTAATTTCATAGTTCTAATAGAATAACCAACCTTACGCATAATATAAGCTGAATTCCCGATTTATGTACCAACATGGCAATTTTTAACAAATATTCTTCTGCCAGAATTTTACTAATGTTTAAAGATTTCAAAAGGAAATTGTAAAGTATATGTTTGATTTGAAGACTCAACAATTTGTTAATTTTTTAGATAGATTATAGTTTGTCTTTACACTATACCCTTTGGCTATGGACATAGCCTATGTCTGAAGTATATTTTCATTTTTTGCTATTTTAAATTGCTAAATACCCTGTCATTATTTTAATGCTTACTCCTTTTTATTACACTAAAGTTAGATCTTTGTGATAAAACTTTTTCTTCTAAGTTCTAAGTGCAGATTAACCAATCCTGGTCAATTCAATGGAAGATCAGTCCTAATTTGTAAGATCAAGAAAAGTATATAAACTATACCAAAAACATTAATTCCCATATTTAAAAGTGACCTGAAATACTCCTTTATTGTCTTTTCTTCTAAATCTAATTAAATTAGAGAATAAGTATTAAATTTCATTTTATTTACATAAAAATAATTATTTTTTGGCATTAATTTATTAAATATACTTTCAATTATATCAAACACTACTGTAGGTTAGTATTAATCCGAAAATCAGAAAACAAATAATCCCTCCGACAAATGATTTATGAGATATTTAATGCTAATTTCTCAATAAGATTAACTAAATTTCCATTTAGAATCATGTTTAAATCTGAGCATACTGAAAAAAATCTTTCATTGACTTATTTTTAATATTAATTTTCAGAAATTAATAAAATGTAAATTACTTTCACATTTGGATTTGTAAAAATTTGTATGAATTTAAATAATTATTAAAGTTATTTATTCAAAATAAATAAAAATCCATTAAATATCTTGAATTTCAAAATTCAAAAAAATGTATTTAGCATGAACTTTCAGGCAATTATTCCATTACTAACTATTAAATCAGTAATCAATCAAAATTCTAATTTAAAATTCATGTAAAATAAAATTTAAATTAATAAGTAATTATCAAGAAAAATAAATAATTGCAAAAGGGGTTTGAAATTATTAAAATGTAAAAAATTAAACATAAAAAATATTATGAATATTATATGAAAACATAAGAATATTATAAAGTGATTAAGAAATAAATACAATTCAATTTATGGACTCAATATTTTTTGTTTATTTTTAAATTCAAATCGGTCACTTTCAGTCATGTGTTTGGGCGGTGGTGTAACAGTCCTTGCAGTAACCAAAATACTAATTATTCGCCGAACTACATGGGTGGCCAAGAGGGTATAACCTAAATACTCTATACTCGGTTGACTTGCCTAATAGGAAATTCTGACTTTGTTTTGGGCCAAAAGCTTTTTACTTTAGCCCTTTTTCCATATTTTCTTAAGTTTTGCCATTTTTGCCAAAATACCCTATAACAATTGTTTTAAATTTTGCATGTTAACCCTTTATGTCAATATTCTCAGTACATTCAAGAATTCATTCAAAAGTTCGCATTAGACTTTCAAATTGTAGAATTGATAAATTATTAGAATTATAAGTTGGACTGTACAACTTTGACAATTTTGATTCTATATGTCGCGAACATGCTGATTTGTCTGATTTTGATATTTGAAGGCAGACGAGTATGACATTGATATTGAAATTGAATAAATAAAAATTTGTATTATTATTCAATAAAATATTTCACACAATATTTTGTAATTTTACAAACTTACTGTAAAATTACATTTAATTTTATATGAAAATTATATTTTACGTAAAATATCGAACACTAGACATAACATATTAATTTTATACTCCAATTCACATTTAGCCTAATTGAAGAAATACATTAAAGTATCAGATTCTTCTTACATCCCTTCTTTTAAATACCCGACTAGTAATGAAAGTATATTTATGGTGATGCCAGGGTGTATTTTTTTGAAAAAATTCTTATTTGTATAAATTTTACATAATTCTTACAGAATTTGACCTAATTTAGAAGAATTTACTTTTGTTTGCTTAATTTTTGAGCACTGTTATATTATTTTAAAGGTTAATATTATACGTTGGCCAAAAATAATGTCTCTTTACATAATCTAATAAATTAAAAATAATAAATTTTTATTTAAAAATTTAATATTAAAATATTATTTATTAAAAAAATATATAGATGCATTGATCAAAACTATTTCAAACTTTTATTTAACTTGCAAATGACAAAAATATTTAATTGAAATGAATAAAAGTTGAATTATAAAAACAAATTATATTAACAAATTAATCATTGCACTGAGCCGTCAAATGTAAAATTCAGGAACAATCTTTTTTAGCTCGTATTCCTCTACTACATTCCTGCGTATTCCTCGTGCTTACAGATTCTAGATGTCCTTGTATGTGTGTTTGTATGTATGCGTCCCCATCTTTATTAATAGCGGTAGATGCTCAACTATGAAATTCAGTTACTACTAAAGAGTAAGAATGCACAGCAATGAAATTCCTTTATTTATAGCGAGAATGTACAGCAATGGTCTATAATTCCATTATTAATAACGAAAACTATTATAAAGCTGTTGTGATTCTTGAGGAACGTGTGGCTAAATGTAATAAATTTTAGATACAATCATTTGGAAAACATTTTAAAATCATTCTTTGTTATATTTTTATTATTCAATCAGTGCCTCAAAATTTCCCACTAAACAATCACGCGGTTTATTAATATCTCCTCAAATTTCCATGAATAACATTTGTTTCTATAAGATAACTCTCTCCTCGAAAGAGAAAGTCATATTTTATGTTTAAACCCTTGCCCGGATATGAGGGGTATCCCATATTTTAATTGATATTGTTCAAATTAATGGTCAATTCGAGAAGAAAAAATGGGTCACTTTATAGTCTTACAGAAGAGTAGATTACAGGGATTTGCATGTTTTCAATTACATGATTTTAATATAAATTATAAGTAAAATCAAATTTTAATATAGTTATGGGATATTTTCTGATTTGTCAATTCAGAAATTATTATGTTCAATTAAACTTAATAATAGACCTTAGTACCAAGTTAGTAATTAGATATGCAAAAAAAATTTTGATTTTTATAGCCTCCTATACAGTTAAGAGATATCCTTATCGAGAGGCGAGAATAGGTTGGACTTCACTGCCTAATGTATTTGATATGGACGAAGTAATGTAAGATAAGCTGAATTCTCTATTAGGATTTCTCTTAACTGGACTAAGTTTATGAACTTATAATTTCAAATAAAATTAAACTCAAATTTAGTTAAACTCTAATAATAAATAACAATAAAGTTTTCTACTTTTATAATAATATTTCTAATTTCATTTCAAAGTTTATTGTATTTGAATAAAACGTTTTTTATAACCAGGTCTGTATATATAATTTGTTGATTTTTCAGATTTGAGGCGTTATTAATAGTAATAATAATTTATTCCAATATAATTATTTCAACATGTCTTAGATTATTGTACATAAGTGTTGAATCAAATAATAAATTAGTTAAAAAAAATCATTCAATAAATTATAAAATTTTGTTAAATTGCATTCGTTTCTGATATTTAAAGGCAAACTATTAAAAAGATTGATAGCAAAGTCAAACAAGTGTTTGTCAGACATCGATATTCTGTTCACAGGTTTCTTAAACATAACCCCATATCTTGATGTTTCATAGAATATAAGCTCATTTATCCAATAATTTTTAATTTCGGGAAATCTTTGTTTAATCTTAAATAACAATTTTAAAATTTGAATATTTCTTCGTTTACTCAATGAATCAATCTTTAGAAATATAAGTCTCTCATAATATTCTAA
>JAQFXN010003635.1:0-10704 GCA_034693365.1 Liacarus xylariae | reverse complement strand
TATGCCCAAAACTTATGTATATTTATTTGCAGAAGTAATATTATAATTTTTTTCTTAAGCAGGTATTCCAGGTATACTTTGCATCCTTGGTTTATTAACAAATTGAAGTCTTAAATATATTTTGCTTCTTCTTTCCCAGTGTAAAATTGGCAAATATGATAACGCCAAGCTATTAATCATCCAAAAGCTTAAATCATCTTAAATAAAAATAACCCTGGCATTTTTTTAGTGGCGCTTCCCTAATTAGTCGAAATTCTGTTAAATTAAATTTATGTCATTTTTAATTAAATTCTGCAAGAATTTGACGATTGCGAATTACTTTTACCTTGCGATCCCCTGTTAAAAATTTAGCAAAATTTGTGACGTCACATGTCGGAATACCCCTTTGCTTCGCCAAAATAAAATGTCCCACTGAAATCTCTTCCTCACTCCATTCCTGCTTTATCTTCTTTCATTAAAATTCAAATTTTTTACTTAAACTATTTTTCACATACACGCAAAAATTTTGAAAATTAAACAAGACTACAAAAAAGGAATGTCAACTTTTTATCTCAAAATGATTTTAAACTTGTTTTACAGTTAGACTTTTTGTTCGTAAATTCAGTATAAAATTAGTATGGAAATGAATTGGAGTGGGATATAAAAGTTGTTTTTAAAAACGAACTGTACGCAAAAACGGAATGTTAGTAAAACCGGGTGTACGTAAAATCGGTAGTCAACTGTATATATATATTTAAATTATAATTTCTCAATTTATTGAAATTCTTTATTTCCAGAAAAATTCTAATTAGAATCCAACAATTCAAAAGCTTAAAAAACAAAAATCTTATTTCAAACAATTTATTCATCTTTTATTGTTTGTCAAATAAATAATTATAGTATAGAAACTGTAAACTATAGAAAATTGATGTAATTTTATTTTTTTATTTTGTTTAAATTGAATCAAATAAGTAATAAAGTTTTTTGATTTCTCACACAATCATCTTTTATAAGTAGTGAAAATCTAAGGACAATAAATCATTATTAGTTGTATTATTATTATCGATAGAAATATATTTATTTTGATTCTAAAAAATATAGTTTTAAAAAATGTTTGTCTTTTTATTTTCAATTTTATTTCTAACGTTTGTTTTGTTGAAAACTCTCACGCGATTATTGTCTTAACGCGTCCCTAACGTCCCTTTTGACAGATCCCTATTATGTGGATGTTGTTTAGGAGATAGCGTGCTATCACTGCTCTTATATCTCGATTGTAGTCATACATTAAAGTTATGTTGAGGTCATATAATCAACTTCGGAGAGAGGGTTTGGAGTTTTTTTTGTACAGCACTTCTGTTTTAATATAGAGAACAGTAATATAAGTTATGCTAATAATTGCAAACTTTCACGTCGATTGCATTTGTTGGCAAAAATATAGCGAAGTCTATAAAACGGCTCATTTAGTCGTTTAGTCATATGATGGCAATCAATGTACAAAATGCCTTATATTTTATGGATTAGTTGGCGAATAGCAATCTAGTATTCAATTGCAAGTATTATATTATATTAGTTCTTCTAATTAAAGGCCTACTCTCTCGCTCTACTCTATTCTTCAATAAATACCACTCAAGGAGTATTAGTGAGTGTTTTCGTGGCCCAACTCAACCAATAAATGCTATAATTGTGTGGAAATATAATTGATATGAATAACTAATATAATGGCATTCGCTATACAGTATTGTAATTCTTGTTCTAAAAATAAATCTAAAATCAATAATACAATGAATTTCATTATTTATTCTCTAATAATATTCATTCCTATTATATCTATAGCTCTAAATTCTAAAAATAATAAACTATTTATTCATGAAATAAAAAAAAGAATAACATTTTCAACACTTAATAATACGAATAAAAGAATTCAATTAAATAGAAATTTGAAAATAATTTTGATTTATTAATCTTTAAGAATATATATATAAATATATATATTTGTCGTATTTTCTACGTAATAGAAAGAGCTCTTTATATATATATCCGGGATAACCAGAGTAGTCAGGAGATAATGGAGGGGTAAGAATAATGTTCAAATTTGCCTAAAATGAAGTAGAGGTGGTATATGTTACAAATTTCGGAAGTTCCGTAGTCTACCGGAGGTAGTTTTCATAGTGAATTCTATGTATATTCCTATATCCTATGTATAATTTAATTTGAAACTGCATTTTATTAACTGAGTTCAAGTTATTTTATTGCGTATTTTATTGAGGCAATTAATTTTTAAACGTTCCAATTTCATGAAAAATTTTACTATTTGGGTATTGAAATCAATCACTATCAATTTTTCATACTATATTTAATCTAATATCTGAATTTTCGCCAAACTGTTATTAAATTTACAACATTGACTCCCCCTCCCTCTAGCGGGTAAACTATATATGTTATGGAATTGTGCCCAGCAAAGAAGATGTTAGTATTGATGTTTACTAAGTGAAAATATAAAATTTTCCCGATTGCAACGTAGGCACGGAAACCATAGGGTCTGAACGAACTACTTTGAAAATCAATAATGCATTTGTATGGGAATTAATCGGTTTCTTCATTCAGAGATTTATTTGTTTCTAAAATAAAGAACAAGCAGAAAAGAAAAAATACTTATTAGAAACCAATGCAAAGTTAAAAATGTTTTTTGAACAACATTATTTTGTATAGACTCTTGGTTACCCCTGGTATTGGTGTATTTGGTGTATCACAACCTTATTATAAGAAAGGCGTTGAGTAATAATATACTCTGCAAATAACAAAATCTCTTTAAAGAGTTGATTATTTTATTAAATATAACATAATATTCAATATTAAATAAATCTTTATCTTTCAATTGCTGTCTTTGTTGTTCTTCTCATCTTTCGGTTTAAAATGGTTAACCTGGAATTATATGTCTAATTGATATTTAAAATAAACTAGTGATAAAAATTCACTACAGCATATTTTTTTTAAAATTCTGTTTATTCTAATCCAAGTAATCTCTAAATTATCCAGAACTTTATTCTTTATCTCTTTATGAGTTTATTAAATAATAATTCAATTATTATTCATTATTAATAATTTATAACTATTAATACTGCTATTATTAATAAATTGTTAGATAAGGAATAAATATCTTTTGAAAAAATTTTATTTTGAAAGTCAACACATTCATTAAGATTTATATTTATATAATTATAATTCAATTACTTATCTAATTTATAATAATATAAAAATAATTAACGCATTATTCATAACTTCATTACTATTTTAATATCTTTTTCATCCGTTTAGAATTTCAATCATTAAAATTTTGATTAATCAATCAAAAGAGCATATATAGACAATGTAACCTCAATTTTGAAAAATTTTAAAGAAAACTAAAGAAAAAAAGTATTATCTCGATTATATTTCAAAAACCGGATTTTAATTTTTCCTGTAATAAAAACGAAGTTACAGAATATTGTAATTATAATGGTTAGTCATAAAACTGATTTTTAACAGAGACATTAAATTTTACAAAAAAAAAATTATTAACTTTTTTAAAATCTTAATTTTATTTCTAATTTGATCTACCTATGCATTTCTATCGGTGTTCTATCATATTAATTCAAATAAGTTATAAGAATAGAGAGCGGAGGTAGCTCAGTAGGTATGGTTCTCGCCTTACTGTGGCGAAAGGTCGCTGGTTCGAGCCCAGCAAGTGGATCTATTTATTTAGACTTTTTTTACCAAATATTTTCTCACTTCACTGCTAGCAATGAGCAGTCATTTGTTCCAGAAGGAGTGGGACGAAATGCTTCGAGCACTTGACGCAATAGCATTCCAGAATTACGCCTACAACGAAAGGTACAAAAAAGGCGTTCATGAAAATGAATGAATGAAAAAGTTATTTGAAATAACAAATGTAAAAATTCATTCTTTGAATTTAATTTTGAAGTGTTCTAATGTTCTAAATAGGAATTGTGTATATACTGTAGAATAGGATCTTTTGTATAGTTAGAAAATAGCAGCTTTTGGGTTAAAACTGGTTCTTCTGTTGTAAAATAACAGTTTACACCATTTCTCTTCAATATTTTACGGATATTTTCCCGATCAAAGATGCGGGTATTTTGAAAAAAGTTATGATGTTAGGATATTTTTCATATTAATAGTAATTTTATTTGCACTTTATTTGAAACTCAAACAACCAAATCTCAAATATTCCAAAATACATTAAAAAGTTGCAAATTATTCTATAAAAATTAGTTAATTGCCTAAACCTGCCAAAAGGATACTTTGCAATTGCCAAGTTCTTGTAGAATTTAATTAAAAATGGAGTAATTTAGCAGAATTTGAAAAATTTCATGTAAATTATGATGAATTTTGTAAGAAATTAACAGAATTTGACTGAATTTAACAATAATTTGACAAAATTCTGTTGTTTTTCAAAGAATTAATATATAATCTTACAGAATACTTCAAAAACGGCGCACTTGGTGCCGTTTTCTTAAAATTATTAATTGTACCTCGTTTTATCTTCATCATAGAGAAGGAGGTATTTTGGTCATTTTTCTGAGACGAAGTAGAATGTTGCCTGTACCCCCCCCCCCCATTACTCATCCCTATTATCCTTAATTAGAATTATCATTAAATTTTCATTTAAATATTTCATTAGAAATTGTCGATTTCAAGAATAAATACTAGGATGTCTTAATTTTTAAAAATTGATAGAAATTTTCAAACTATTTTCCTTGTGTTAATATAGGACCAACATCACAACAATATTTAGATTATTAGATTAACCATGTTACTGTAATAGCTTTACAATATCGAATTAAATTAATATTTCTGAAGTTTTGTATAATAAAAATAAATAGAAATTGTGACAAATAATAAATTTACTGAATAATGAATGAAATAATGTTATTTACTATATAAGTAGTGTTAATTTTGTATAAGATTATCAATTTTCTAGATAATTTATAAAACTGTTCTAAAGTATTTAATAAAGATAGCTTATTTAAGAATCTTGCTAAATTATCACTAATTAAAAATAATTACTGTAGTATTTCCTTAATCGACATATAGCACAATTCGGTCATAGAAACTCGATCATGATACACCAATGAGTTGCTATAAGTGAAATTATATTGTAAAAACTTTGCGCAAGTTTTCATAAATCATATTGAACTTCATGAATTGTACTAGTTGATTTTAATGATTTTATCTAGAAATAATCAAGTACATATAGCAAAAATATTCTTCCTCTATTCTTTTGTGCAGAGGTGAAATATTCTAAACAAAACATACCAAAACATCAAACAAACATTGGCATACACAAATCTCGACAAATGCCGGCTTTTATCAAAAAGTTTTTACAGTCTCTCAATTTTTAATTTTCTTTAATAATTAGAAAGAAATTAAAAATAAATAAAACTTATAAAACTAAAAAAGTTTTAAAAATTAAAATATTATTTGATTAATATAAGAATAACTGAGGCTTTGAAATGTATTTTTATAACCGCTTTAGAAAATAAAGTTATCTTAAATTTAATCATAACTTTTACATAACTATATCTAACTTTAATTTCTAAAATTCAATTATTTATTTATTTTACATTCATTTGTGTATTAAAATTAAATAATGTGTGAAGAATTCAGTTTAAATAATTAGTTATGATTTAAAGTTTCAAATTCTTATATTTACAATCATTCAAGAATTGTGTCCACAATCGGAATGTATTGAATATTTTCCAGATATTTATAAGTATTTGTAGTGATTGAGTCAATCGTGTGGACCCACCGCGTAGTGAAGCAAACAGAGTGTGAAACTATACAAAACCTGATATTTGGTAGACATTAGTTCATTTCGTTATTTTCTCACAAATAAAAAAATATCAAAGAAATAGTTTTTTTATGTTCAAAATTAAATGACCAGAAGAAATCAGTTCCAGTGCTTGTTTCGTATGGTTGATCAGTAGTCAAGTATTTGATGGTTTAAACTATTTGATAGAAGACATGCAATTGTTGGTCATAAGCAGATTGTGGTCGAAAAGTGGTATCTTATGATAACTGCAATTTCCTTTTGGCAAAGGTATCACTTATGAAACCAAGCGTTTCATTTCAAACGCATATAAGTTTTGCCAATCTATAAGACGTCGTAGTCGTTGTAAAATAGTAGCGAAGGGACAGCCTCTGAGGCATACATACATGAATGCATCGCTGCTCATAATAGCGTAACAATAAAGAAATGGAGAAAAAATTGAGAGAAGGATGTGTTGCATATGCTCTTTGATTCTCTATAATATGAGTGCTTTGTCTGTTGCAAAGGCGTTCATTTGCTATATTCCACTACTAATAAGATTTGAAGCATTTTTATTATAAATACAGGTCATCTCCTTTATTAGATTTCAGTTACAACAGTTTGATTGACATCACAACAAACTTAATTCTCGCTCTTCTTGTTTTCCACTATTATTATTTGTCATCTATGTCTTTATGGCCAATACTATTGATACAGAGCATCACATATATGATACCATGAATCAGATGAATAGACCAACAATTCTATATCATTATAACAACAACAAAAAATTATTCTTTAAGAGAACACGAAATTTTTAAAAACTTCAATTAATTTTTTAAAATTAAATTAAAGAACAAATAATCTTGAGTGAAGTCGAAAGGATAATCAATAGCTTTAGGCTCTCATAAACAATGTTAAATATCTTATAAACCTATGACTTCTGTAAATCTTTAGGGGAAAAAATTATTTATATTTATTTTGGAAAAATCATAATATTGTTGAAGAATAAACTCAATTCTTGTTAAACTAAATGATATTTAATATACGATAACAGAGAAGGCAGTGTTGTGTTTCAAACAGAAACGGCTCCTAATTTTTTAACAGATTTTCACCTATAATACAATTGAGCAAAACCTGTGAGATAGGGCGGTCTATTCTATTCCCTCCTGTTTTACTTTTTTCAGGCACTTTTCAGGCTCATACCTGCCTAACAGAGCCTACCTTTGCCAAAATAATTCCGATGAGTTCTCCACCTTTTTTTTAATGGCTATATATATCCAAATGCTATAAACAACTGCTGAAGGCTTGCCTTTGAAGATATACTACAGAACTACTAAATTGTCGTGTATTCGGCTAACAATTAATTAAAATTTTTTGCACACATTTTAACACATTTTCAGAAAGTATTTCATTTGTTTTTTTTATCAAAGTTTTATCTTTTATTTTAAGCATTTTGTTGTTTCGTTGATTCAAATAGAATATATAGTACTATACAAGTGCTGTAAAATATGATGTCATTACACATTCTAAAGGGAATTGAGAGCCAAAATAGAAGTTCTAAACTATTTATAAAATAATTTTAGAGCCGAAAGATTTTAGTCAAACGAAAGTTTAGTTCAGAAATATTTGAAATTTGATCACTCAGTTAGTGATGATTCTGTTTTGGGAGTGAAAAACAAACTGTTTGTCTCACGAGTTAATGAGCTCTTAATGAGTTCGTCGCGGAAATGCAGTGACAGCTTCTAAAGTATCAGTTTATGCACTTTATTATTATTCCTTCGCCTCTAAACTCCTAATATTGTTTGTCAGCTTTGAATTTTGGTTATAAATTGCTTCGAAATGTGAAACTATATATTGTTTTATTCGTTTTTAATTTTCAGTTTTTTTTTGTAAAATTCATGTTTTCTCTTATTTTTAAAGAAAATTTGTTCAATTTATGAACAAAAATATTTTTTTAAAATTTTCACATATTTTTGTATATGTTTAGAATTTTTGGTCATTTGATAATCACATTACTCTCTGTCAAAAATATTAAAGATTTCAACATACTTTCTATAATGTAAAGCAACTCTTTTTCAAAAAATACCAATATTCTTTTGACTTATTGACAATATAAATTGAACGATCTATTAGAAAGATATAATTGATTGATGGTTTATTTAAAATAATAAAAATAACAACAAGATAAGATTTATCCTATTGTTGAGATATCAAATTTTTATTAAATTAAGCTATTTAAAAGTATAAATTTCGTAGTTATAATTCTCAGTAATTTGTTTTTGAATGCTCTATTAATGAATATTTTTGAATTTTACTTTATTTTAAAATTAAATTTTCGGTTTTTTAATTATTAGAAATTTTATATTATAGTTGCTATTAATGATTTTAAAACTTAATACTCGATTTATTTTGACTTTAAAATTGGTTTAACTTCATGTTAATTGAGCTAATGTAGCATAATTAAAGCAAATCTAATCAAATTTTTTAAAGTGGATCATCTTATTAGGGAAAAGTCATTTTCAAAATTTCTCCTCAACTCTTTTGAAAAGAGCTCATTATCGAACTCAGAAAACTTCTAGGCTTTACTTCAATTAACTGGATGACAAAAGAAATTAAAGAGTTTCCAATTGAAAATTCCAGTTTCATTTGTATTCATTACAAATTGGGTAAAGAATAAGTAACTGAATTCACCAGAATTAAGCATTTTAAACAAAATAATCAATTATTAAAATTGGAAAAATTTATTTTTAATAATCGTCTAAATGAAATGGAATTTAATTAATAAAATTAAAATAAATAAATAATTGAATCAATTGTTTTAATTATGTAATTTGTGTTTTACATGAGTTATAATGTTTTTGTTGAATTAATGATTCTATTATACTATAGTATTGTATATATAATATATTTATTTATATTCTACTTAAGTATAATGAGGAACAAAAATGAGAATCTTTTGTTTTGAGTACTTCATGCAAAATAGTATTGACGAAGCGATTATCGAATTTACTCTTGTTATAATTTATAATGTCATAAATTATTGGCCAATCAATTACAATAATACATATTCCCTATACTCTCATCTCAATAAATATTGAATGAAAAGAGTATACATTTCATTATTGCTGTTCATATAGTAATTACAATTTTCTCCATAGATTCAAAACAACAGAATAAAGAGGAGAAATATTTTTATGACATTAAACTAATAATTGTTGGAGTCTTTGAACATCAATTAGTTTTGTATTTAACTATTTTGCTCGACAACAATATTTAATAAAACTAATTTCAATTCTCTAAATGTTTTATTTTAATTACAGATTATTTTGTTAAGTGGTTTAGATTTGTTAATTAGAAGCACAGGTCTCATGAACTGATAGTAAAACTTAATTTAAATAATAAATATTTTTGAATTCATGACAATAATAATAATAATTAAAAAGTTGACACAATTTAAATTATAACTTTGCTCTAAACACAAGCGCCTAAAATGAGATGTTTTAGATATAGTAATTTGCAATTAATAATCAAGAATTTAATAACTATTTACAAGATTTTTTGATAACATTGACCTTTAAATCATTCCGGATTACTATAATATGTATACCAATTCATTCATTCAATTACTGTACAAATTAATTCATTAATTAATTATATCATAATTTGTTCAATTTTTTAAATAAAAATATTTACAACTTTTAACCATTAATTAGTGTATAAGTAGTCAGACTATAATTTTTTGTTCTTGGGTTCAGATTTTTGTGGCGGCGAAGCACATGAAGACTCCCTGTCCTCGAGATAGTCGTCATCGTCTTCGTCGTCATCATCTCCATCGGTGGGTACTGTGCTATGATTGTACAATCCCTGAGCCATGAGCTGCATAGCGAGGGTATTTCTAGATCCGGTTGACTTTTTGATTTTTGCCCTCTTATTTTGAAACCAAATTTTAATTTGTGACTCATTTAGTTTTAAATCATTCGCTAAGTCTTGTCTACGTTTTTCAGTTAAATACCTAAATAATAGCCTTTTGTTAGTTTTTGCACAAAATTTCTAAATATTAATAAATTTTAAGTCAATCGCAAACATACTTATTCTCTTGGAATTCTTGTTTTAATCTTGCTAACTGTTCGGCTGTGAATGCTGTCCTGGGTCTCTTCTCGTCAGCCTTTTTCTCTTTCTTTTTGATCTTCCTAGACCGGGGACCTAAACACAACATAAGCAATATTTACGTCAATTATTAACTCCATTCAGTTTAAAGAATTACAATTAAAACTTTTCTAATTTAAAACGCTTACTAACAATAGGATAAACAGATAGTTCACAACATTCAAGGATAACTTCTGTAACTGCCTGTTTAGCACAGTGTCGTATACAGAGCTGCAGTAATTTTATACTATTCTTATAATTGAACCGATATTTAGCCCCAAAATCGGGCCTTTCTTTTAGAGGTCGTCGCAAAACAGATTAAGTCCTATCAGTTGATCATTGTATCTGTGTTTCTATGATTGTCTCTTTTTAATCCAACTGCTTTATGAGAGCACCTGTATGTCAATTGAGTGACGATGATAAATGACCATTTGAGTGAGTTTGACAGGCGAGACCACCAAACACGCTGTCACAACGTTGAAGCAAAGCAATCGTCACTTGGATGCAGGTCTGAGCCATACATTCATACATACATTCTCTCCAACTTATTCTATTTGATATCAGAGGCGTAACTCAACGCTCAATACCTGAACAGTTTTACATAGTTTTACATTGATTGATTCGTGTGTACACTCCTGTCCTGCACTTATACTACACTATCCACAAATTCAAAGCACTAAACATTATATTAAACAAATGACTAATACTGACTGTTATGTTGGTTTCAATCTATCCTTATTTCCTAACAGTAATAGTTAAAGAGTGAAAAG
>JAQFXN010003634.1:0-10705 GCA_034693365.1 Liacarus xylariae | reverse complement strand
TATTAATAAATAATTGAGATAAAGTCAAAAATAATTTATTATATTTTTTAATTACAAAAAAGTAACGAATTATTTGTGTTATAAATGCTCTATTCATCACATAAGCTACATTCATTTTTTAATACTCTGTTTAAATTTTGCTCGGGTTTGTTCTACATGAACAATTATTTTTTATTAACTACTAGACAAGATGAAATTGCAAAATAAACTAATCTATTTACTGATACTTAACATGTATTACTGATATTAGAATTAATAATTTTTCAATTAAAAACTTTTTAGAACTGTTTATGTATTGAACGTTTGTGTTAGACTTTAATAAAATCCAAACTCTTTACAATTTATTTCTGCACATCTACTAGACTAACATTTAGTGCTTTGGCTTAATATTATTATATTTGACTATCAAAACCTTAATCACTATTTCAAATAATTTGAAATACAAATTTTGTTATAAAGAGTTTCTATGAAGTTCTCAGTTATTACTTCAAACTATTATTTAGTTGTCGTTCACAGATTATTCAAATATAAAATCACTAAACCAATTCACTAAGAGGTTGTATGCTATGTGTGCAGAAATAGATTGTAAAGAGTTTATATAATAATAATAATTTTATATGAATTTGAATAGTTTACTTATCATTGATAAGTTACCGATTTTTTAAAAATAGAATTAAAAGAAAAATGATAAAAATTACCTTTAGTTGATCTTTTAACAAACAATAGAGTTCAATGGGTGAACTGTGATATTTTAATTTTTATAAACAATTTAAAGAATTTAGAAAATTAATAATTATATAATTCATATTATATAAACTTATCAAAATAAATAAGAATTACTGAATTTAGTTATGGCTGTATATTAAACAATTTGTTAGCAACACTTCTGACTTAAAGTTACCGATTCATCAATAAGTAATTTAAAAAACAAAACAAATAACTTTTAAAAAAAATCAACGCACTATTCCCGTTTAATTTATTAAATAGTATATTTCAATATTTAACAAGTAGTGTGTAAAATGTGAACTTGTGTGTAAAGTTTTTTTTAATTTAAAATTTAAAAATGAATATTTAAAAGGACAGTGAGTAAAAAATGTCATCTTACTGGTTAGTACTTACAATGGAAGTCTATGGACCTTAGGATTAAAAATGGAGGTTTTTTCAATTCTAAAACTGTATATAAATATTTTAAGTGAAATCATTAGATTTATATATTACACAAAAATTATTTCATAAAATAAGAAACTGTAAATTTTTAATTGAATGAGAATTTAATACTATCAAGAATTATAGGCAATAATACATTATATTTTGGACCCCTCCTAAAGGTGGTTAGAATTTTTTGTACACCCTAGAATTTTTCATAGCATCTTCTTTTGGGCCAATTTAAGTTTTAGAATTAAAAAACCTCCATTTTTAATCCTAAGGTTCATAGACTTCCATTGTTAGTGATATATTTTAAAATTTTTTTAATGGTTTCAAATATACGACTTTTGAAATGTTATCAAATTTAATGATAGGATGCATATCAAAAATCAATTAAATTCTAAATCATTAAGAGATTTAATAATATTATACTTAGCAGTCTTACCAATAGAATACTCAAAGTAGCTTTACAATCTAAAGTAACTTCAGTATATTAAACTTGCAATTAATATATTTATTGTTATTTAAATTATAATAAAATTAATAACTTTGTAAAAGTTTATATGCATAACATGTGTTTATAAATAGGTAGATATTTGATCAGGGTTAGCCAAGGGAGAGTGTTAGAGCTTAAGTAACATTTCTCGAAAATGTTGTGTAATGTGTAATCAGATGATAATTGCTATTTTCTATAATCGTTTATTAAGTCGTATGAGAGACACATAACAATTAGCTCCTTGTCAAAAATTTCAACTTTCACTTTTCATAGAAAGAAATAATTTTAAGTATTTCTTTTTCATTTGTTTTTCTGTTATATTGTATGAAATGAATTAAGAATTATTTATAACTTTAATATACACTATCATACAATAAATTTTATAAATTCTTCAAACCTCTAATATACTGTATATTACTTTTACATTAAATTCATATAAAGTTTTATATATTTCTTATATGAAAAGACTGTAAGAATTATATTGAATATAATAAAATTAAATCAAAAATATTTTTTCCATGGGCTTGAATTTCTTATAGCCGTATAATATAAAGTTGTTATTAAAAAAAATTGATTTCAAGAATTTAATGCATTAACAAGTAATTTGTAACTGAAAAATAAAATTAATTATTTATCTGAATTTCTCTCACTTGTCAGATTTGCCAATTGTATATTTATTTGATATGTCAAATGCGCTTAGTTTTAGAAATTTTTAAATGAAAAGACTAAAAAGCTAGCCAATTTCAAACTCTAGGGGAGAATATGTTATTCTTTCAAAACCTAGATTTTTTATAAAAGTGTGGGTTAATTGCTTTACCGAACTATTTATTTTGGTGAATTCTCTCAACATTAATGTTGATATTCTTTGAATATTTATTGATACTTTATCTGAAGTTTCTAAAGGGACTCAACTAATTTGAGAATTACTGATTTGTAGATCATATTTATAAAATATTTTAATTTAACATTGCGTAATTTAACAGAATTTGGGCAAAATATGATAAATTCTGTTAGAATTTAACATATCTGACCAAGTTTAGCAAGAATTTGACAAAACACTTAAAATTTTCTAAGAATTAAGATATAATTTCACAGAATATTACAAAAACAGCGCCTTCGGTTCCATTTTCTTAAAATTTTTATATTGGGTGCTTTGTAATCATCCCAGGGAGGAATGGGCCAAAATCACATATTTTGGACTGTATCCTCCTTTCTCATTCCTGCAAATTTGTGAAATAAAATAATGAGAAAAACTAACGAAAAATTCTCGATTTAAAATTTTTTATAACATATTTTATTCTCTAAATTGCAGAATAATATGTTAGACAATATATAAGTCAAAATAATTTAAATACGTTTTTATGAAATGGTCTCTCACAATATGTTACCACTATTTGAGAATTCCCATTGTGCTAATTTTAGCTTGATTAAAACTAGTTAATGTAACTTAAGAAATTATTTATATTTCATAAACTAATTATCTATACATAATCTAATAGGTTTTCATTTTATTTAACTGAGAAACTGATTTATTCAATAATATAGAAAAATATATCCTTGCATATTTTGAGTGAGGACCATTTTAATCAAATTTTATTCAAACTGTATTGTTATGTTTATTATTTATAGTTCTAAATTCACTTTAATAGAAATTAGTTGATTGGTTATAACAAATAAGTGATATTCTCTAAAAAATTTTATAACATTTTAACATAATTTTATTGTTTGTAAATACAGTTATGAAAAAATTAAAACTTTTTCATCAAACGTCTAATATATTGTAAATAAGAGTAAATATACAATATGTGGAACAATACAATAGAAGAAACCATAAAACAAATATATTTTATACATCTATTGTCGAAGAAAAATGTAGTGAAGAAAATGTTTTATTAAAATAATTTTTTTCAACAGAAAACAATGTAAAACAAACAAATCATAAAAGTTTTCAAATATCACTACAAACTGTTTTATAATGAAATACTAAATGTTTTAGTTGAAATTCAAATCATTAGCCATGATTATTTATAAACGAGATTAATTATTAAATTTTATCGAGTGATATCGTCAGTTGTGTTTTTGTAAATTTCACAATTATTAGAGATATTTTTCCAGTTCTCTTTTCAAATTATATAATATTTAAAGTCTGATCGCATGATAAACTAATTCATCATACTGTATATAATCTTACAAGCTAGAGACGACCCAAGCACAATAAAGGAGGAGACAGTGATGAATAGTAAGCCTAATTTTTTCTTGGTTTAGTTTATTTGGTTATAAGAATATTGATCTGGTCGAAATATTAATTCAAATTGACAAATATATCCAACTTAAATAACATTCTTTATATTTTATCAAGTTCCTAGATTATTAAATTTTATAAAGCTTAAATGTTTGAGCATGAGTGAAGCATTTATAAAGGAATTCATATTAATTTTGGTAAATTTTGAGATCAGATAAATCTCAATCATTTTATGACCAACTCTTATAAAGTTTATTTATATAAATTACTCTTGTTGCTACCCTGGAATATATTTTGAAATGTACCTATTAAGGATGTACAAGGGTGGATTAAAAACTTTTTAAATCAATAATTTTTCCACAATTTTTATTCAATTACTACAAAAAAAAAATTTTTAGAAAGCCGTAAACATTAAACAATTTATTATATTATTTGTAAAATTGATATATTGCTAAAAATAAATTTTCCTGTCTTATTCTTTTGAATGTTTGGTAAGGACTTTATTATTATAACTACCTTTATATTTAAAATCATACAGTGATCATGCTTTATCTTTAATGAATATGAAAATTATTATAGTTTATTATGTGAGTTCAAATTAAAATATTTAATAAATCCATTGGGATCATGATGATAAATACATAAATGTGCGATTTTTGTTTCCTATATTGTAGTCAATGTACTTATTAAATAAAGCTGTCATTGCAAGTGTTGATTTGTTTGCCCTGTGCCTCGTGTTTTACCTATGAATTGATAAATAAATCAAAATAATTTATAAATTACACAAATGTTATTTACTTGAATAATTTATCAAGTATTTTTGTTAAATTCCACATTTCTTACATTCTTTAATATTTTTTAAATATATCTTCAATCAGAGAGGCTTATTTTGAGTTTGGCAAGATTTATACTTAATTATAAATATAATGGCAAAAATATTATAGATAATTGGAGTTAAGGAGAAAATTATTTGAAATTATGCTTAATATATTATTTTTACATAATTATAATCAATAATTTGCTAGTGATCAGGCATATATAAAATTTATAATTATTTCTTAATTTTGAAAATTACCAAATCATTCACAAGTTTTGACCAATGATAAATTTTCTAAATATTGATAACTTAAAAAATATATAGTTAAGTCATTTTAGTTAAAACCTAAAAATGTAAAATGTATATTAATTCAGTAAATAAACTTTCAAACACTATTTCATACAGGTTAAATAAATTAACTACTATAATAAACTTTTCAATAAAAATTTTCCTATACTGATTGAATAACTTTAAATTGTAAAAGGGGACACTCGGGTTAGAAACAAGGACCTCTCGATCTACAGTCGAATGCTCTACCACTGAGCTATGCCCGGCAAGATGATACAGTAATGTTGATGATCAAGATTATTATCTATCAATGTATGTCATATTGGTTAGGATAGTATGAAATAAAATAATGTTTTGTGGTATTATATGGAAAAATCAATAAACCATTATTTTTTTATATTTTATGATAGATTACTTATATCTTGATATATCAATGTTATTATAAAACTATCATAAGATGACAGACAAGTCATATCTTTTTATCTTATATCGAATGAGATAATTATAATAAATGATCGAATATAAGATTGAAAGGTTATGTTTACTAAATAGTTTTCATCATGTACCAAAAAAGGAATTAACGGAAACAATTCTGTAATTAAATATTTATAGTTTTATACATATTGAAGCTAGGTTATCTAGAAAAGAGACAAAAATATTATTAAAGACTAAAGTTTAAAAATGTAAAGTCAAATAACTTATTAATATAGCCACATTTTTTATTATTCAATATCATCAAGAAAACTTTTATTTGACCATGAAGCATTAATAGAGTAGTAATTTGATAAGTTTTAAATTATTCTTCGCTAAATATTACATTATATGACACAGTAGTACAGTTTGGTAAAGATTTATAGGATTTAGAAGATTGGCAGGTTGTTTTGAAGATATTACTGACTAGTTTATTTTTTCATAATAAAATCAATGTTACAGTTTATTATCAATTTTAAACATATGATATTTACAGTATGTTTAAAAATAGATTTATACAGAAAAAAACTAAAAAAAAATCTTTTATTCAATTAGAAAAATTTGTCTAAAAAATGTTTTTACATAGTATGTAAACTAAAACTGAACATTGAAAAAAATCTAGTCTACATTAAATTTAACATTCATATTTTAAAAATAATTTTTCTGCTTGTCAAATACTACAATTGTTTCTGTTAGCAGAGAAATAACATTTTAAATGTTTATTAATGATAGCATAAACATAGATCAATAGTTGGCCAGTGACATATTTGATCTAGTAGATATTAATAATAACTCACTCAATCCATTCAACATCATTTCTTTCCTTAACAATCTCACAACAGATGTAATTTTCATTTCCAATCCAAATAGAATCCAATTTACTAATTATCTCATTTATATTACATAATACTCACTGCTAGAAATGTATCAGGGAATATGTTTTTTTAATAAAAATAAAGAAAACTTTTCTGAAAAACATAAACTAGTTAGGGTTAACGACAACCTTAAGTCAGAGTTATTTTGATGGGAGGTGGATGTGGTAGAGCTTAAATATTCTCATTGTCACAGTATTTTTCAAAACAGCCCTGATTACATGCGACAAAAGTCAATTTTCAACATATTTCTTATTTTCATTTTTAATTTCATCTTTAATTTTGATATATTAAGCAAAATATTCTAGATATACTCATCCTATAACCACCAGCTAGGCTCACCTTGGCTACCCCTTGTTAATCTAATTTTTTTAACAATTTAATTTCATTTTTTTAATTTTTAGGAAAAGAGTTGAGTAGTCATAGGATTTCTATTGAATTATCATTTGTTATCTATTCATCCGGAATACTACTACTCCATTCGGATGCTTTTTTACTTATGATCCTCTAAAACAGCCTATTGTCATCACTATATCATAGGTCTCTTCATTCAGCACTTAATACAAGTAATTGTCGTCAAATTGATTGATTGAAACGAACAATATTTTTGATTAACAAAACTTAAGATAAAATTTTGTAATTCATTCGCAAACAATGTTCTGTTATCTGAACTTATTTCGACATTTTGATCGATAGCTGTTGTGAAGAATACTTCCAATTGATTCACATCTAATCGAGCGTTCGTCGAGTTTTGATCGAAAAAGTTATTTCGAAAATAATATAAATATATTTGCGATGAAATGTTTGATAACATATTGTCTGACAGACAATCAATTCTCTGTCCGCTTGACATCAATACTAATGTTTTGCTAATATCATCGTTTGAATCCGAGGACAATATTTCATCTATAATAAGAGAAAAAAACAATCTAGATTAATCTTTTTCAAACAATTAACTAATTATTTTAACAAGATCAAATATTGAATGAATGTTATCTTTTGTTTTTGTGCATCTCATATATGAGTATAGGCAGGCGGAACTGCTCTAGCAGATTGAGGAATGAACAGATGCTGTATATGTAGCTATAAATAATTTGTATTCCCAATAGAAATCTCAGCAGTGTTTTTATCGTTTCTTACCCCATATTCTAATACCCTATAATATTTGTTCTAGTTTTTTAAATAAGCAATTATAAAGTATTAATAATAATGTATTCCGGTGATTTGACTGATAATCTTAAGAGATATTTTATATTTAAAAAAAATTAAATTAATTCTTAAATTTTAAACAAAAAGATCAGGAAAGTATTTGGATAGAATAATAAGCATGCTTAATATAATACCGTCGATAACTATCAATGAATGCTTGTTCTTCTGCTGTCGATTCGATTTATAAATATCCAAAACCTCTCGGCCATCGATAGACTGAAGACATATTACTGTTGAACAGTTGGTTCGCATTAGGAATTGTTTGCGAAATAGCTTTGATTGAAATGAAAAACTCTGTTTCGGTAGGAATTCTGTGCCGACAATCCATGCGTTGCTGATTAGCGACGAGTATTCAGTGTTGGCCAACAGCGACACAATAAGCTGTCCATTGGCGCCGAACAATGTCAGCCGATTCGGGTGACCTCCAAACGCACCGATATTATGTCGGATCCATTGAAGGGCAACAATAATGTCTAATAAACCATAATTAGCATGACTTGAGTTGGCGTTAGAGTTGGCCAAAACATCCAGCGCTAGAAACCCGAATGCATTGAGTCTATAATTGATTGACACGAATACTGTATTTAGCTTTCGTGATAACTGTCCCGTTGGTCGCAGTGAGTGCTGTGTAGCTGATCCTTCTTCTAGACCACCATGGATATATATGAACACGTTTAGATTAGCCTATGAATTACAATTAATGTTGAATATACAGTTGGAGACAAAAGCTAGGGAAGCTATATATTGGACCTAGCTCTTAAACTAAGTAAAATTATTTATTTATTTTTTGTATGAAATGTAGAAAAATTTCCAGAAAATTTTGTCTCAAGATGATTTTTTTGCTGGCCCGGATGAGAATGGACAGTTATGTTTTATAAAAAACCAGTTGATTTTTTATATATTGAAAAATAGTATAGAAATAAAGTTTTACAGTCTTATAAATTTGAAATATTTTTCTTTACTAAACTGTAAAACATTAATTCTGAATTGCTTTGCAATATATAGAAATGTCTATTATTTTAAAAAATTAGAAACTGTAAATTAAAATTTTATTAAAACTACGAGACTTACTCAAATTTTGAGAAATTCAAAAAATTGCCATGGCCAAAGTATCAATTAAATTTATTTCTCTAAAAATATGTACCTTCTTATTTTTTGACAAAGATTATTTTCAGAAAGTTAGATTCAGAAATAACAACTGGTTTTGTTTTTATAGAACATGCCTGTCCATTCTTACCCGGGCCAACGTACAAAAAAATCATCTTGAGACAAAATTATCTGGAAATTTTTCTTCATTTCCTACAAAAAATAAATAAATAATTTTACTTAGTTTAAGAGCTAGGTCCAATAAATAGCTTCCCTATCTTTTGTCTCCAATTGTAGTAGTAGTTTTGTGAAAACTGTAATTAAATACTGTGATAAATAACTATTTTAACTGGAATATCTATTATTTTTTCATTGGAAATCGTGTGGCCCTTGGTTAATGTTTTGGTCAAATGAAATCCACATCTACTGATAGAGAAGATCTTTCAAAAATTCTTTTGAGAGATACATTCAGGGATGTTCAGAAGGGGGTCCAGACTGGAATACCCCATTCCTTGGCAAACCTTTTGGTTAACATTACGTCTATACCCCTAAACTGTGATCAAAAAGTGTAAGAAAAATCCCAAAAAATGGAAGAGAAGCCAAAATACCTCTTCATATTTGCAAGTCGGAACATCCCTGAATGCACGTTGTGTTAATCCTTGTACCAAAGATGCACACGCATTGAAATTCCAGGGGAAGTTATTTTATGGTTAGAGTTTAAGTAATCTTATTCCACCTTTGCATTCTTCAAAATTTAGAATTTTATATTCCTCACTAACTTTTTTGAAAAAATTTCTCAAAATACCCGCACCTTTACCACCTGACTTGGCCGACCTTGGTTAGCTCAAGGCCATATGTAAAAGCATCTAAAATAAGCGCGAAATTAAAACATTGCTCAACACTACTCCTAACTATTGGTTGCATTTGGAAAATAATATAAATAAAATGCCAAGGAAGTTCTTACAAGTTAAAAAATAATAATATCAAGTTGATTTATATTATTATTAAAAATTATAATAATTATCACAAACCGAATCATCAATTCTAGGCGTCCATACATTGAGATACAGACAATCTTCTTGGCCTACAATCTCATTGATTGTAGTATTGTATTGAAGACAATCGGATGAAAAATGATTGGCTTTAAAATGATTTTCTTTATTATTACAGCGATTGTGATCCTTAGCCAGTGGTATGGGTCGAGACCAACGAAGTGCACCGATTGGGGGCAATGCATATGGTATACCCTTTTATTGTAGATCATAGATATAGTGAATAAAATAATAATTTTTTAAGAAAAAGTTAAATTTTATTTCCTTTTCTTATATTAAATATAATATATTTTTAGTGGTTTTTCAGTTTTCTTTACTGTTAGACAAAGTTTATGTCAAAATATATACAATGAATGAAAGAATGTTTAATTTTTTGTTCGCCTGAATAGATAGACGGAAAGAGAGATATTTTTTTTGGCCCAAATATTCTTTAGATATCTTTATTACTGCTATTCATGACAACAAATGTTTAACATTTTTTATTCATTTATATATTGATATATTATTTTTTGAAACGGATTTTATTTGAGAATAAAAATCTTTTTTTATTCGTCATTTAATTCACTCATAACACTATCTCTCTTTCCTATTCTTCCTCTCTTTCACTCCCCATCTTCTTCTCTCATTCCCTCTCTTCTCTACTCTTTTCAAGGGATGCGGAGATTTGAAGAGGATGAAATAATCACTTTCTAAGCGAAATATCGCTAAAATAATCAATTCATGCTCAATTCTGAATACTTGAACATGATGTTAGGAGGTTGATGTGAGGTGTTGTTAGGAATCTTCTGTGTATCCCTTTGATTTCGATTTGTAAAAAACTTAAATCTTCCTATGAAATCAGGTGAATTTCCAACTCTACTTTCGCCCCCTCCTAAAATGATGTGAAAAGTAACCAAAATAGATTATTTTGGCGATATCTCACTTACAATGGAAGTGTGGCAACCTTAGAATTAAAAAATTGGTTTTTTTCAATTCTAAAATTTAAATTGGTCCAAAAGAAAATGTTATGCAAAATTCTAGGGTGTG
>JAQFXN010003633.1:0-10705 GCA_034693365.1 Liacarus xylariae | reverse complement strand
AGAGTATGTCCGGGCGAACAGTTGGCATATTCTAACTTATTTTTTGTGCTTGTTAGAATTTTACAAGAAACTAAAGGGTTTGTTATCAAATTAAAAAATGCGAATGCTGATTCAAATATTTTGGAACCGGATCCAAATTCAATGCCTACAATAACTCCAAAATCTTTTGAAATATATTTTAAAAAAATTAATAAATTATAGTCTGAAACTATAATATATAAAACTTTTGAAATTTTATGTGAAACAGTTTGGTTGAATTGAAACCACTCTTTTAGAAGTGAAATAATTTTTCTTTTTACCTTTTTTTAAAATAGGGCTGACTTTGGAAATGAGAAGTTCAGAAGGAATTTGACTGAAGAAAATTATTTTATTAAAAACAATTTAAAGTAATTTTGTAGAACCGTTTAGAAAGGATTTAATAATTTTATTGCTTATAAATGATATTCATTGAGATCTATTAAATTTAAATGTTTATATGCATTGAGTATATCATTCATTGATATTTGTATTTCTAGTAAATCAGTATTATCTGCATAAAAGTCCCAATTTTAAATATTTGGTTCTCTCTTATAGTAATTACTATTAAAATTGTCTCTAAGGTGTTGTGAAATATCGTTTGAATCAGAAATTGTTTTCATATTTTTATATTTGAAAACTTTACTCATTTTACTTCTATTAATACCTTTAATATATTTGTAAAAATCTTTTAAATTATTATAGTTTTCAACTAATCTATTCATTTTTTGACTTTCATATAATAAGTAGAAAGTTTCTTTTTTAATCTTTTTATTTATATCTGAAAAGATTAGAGAAAACCTTGAATTAAATTTTCTTTGTTTAGCTATTTTTCTGCGTCTAATAGTCAATTCGGCATAAGTTGATTGACTTGAAATACTTTTTGAGTTAAAGTTAGTGAGCGTTCGGCTTAAGTATACTTTACTTCTAACTTTGAGTCTAACTATAGAGCACTCTATAATGATAATCATTAATCGTTATGGAGAGCCAAACAATAACAACAATACTTTACAATTAACGCATGCGTTCTCTTCACAACTTTCTAAGTTGCGTTCGCCTAAAGTATTTAAAGACTAAATACTTTAAAAGTTGATGTAAAACTCAGACTTTAAAAGTAAAGTATAAGTGCTGTTCGACCCAAGTTATCTCACAAAGTATTTCAAGTTTAAACTTATGCCGAATTGACCAACAGTTTTTGTGCAAATTGGCCAATACTGAATTTAAGTTAGATATTGAGATATAAGTATTTTTAAATATTCTAATGATACTAATACAGCAGATTAAAAACATTAATATATGAAAGGTCATTAAGTTATTTACAATTAATCTAAACTTAAAATAATTATTAAAATAAATTGTTTATATGGATGCACATGTACAATGGATAGTATGCACAAATAGTTATCAGTTGAAAATAAAATAAGTGGACATTAGAATATTTAAAAATACATTGTACATGGGTAAATATGTAGAAAGATAAAAATCTTTCGCAAACTTAAAAAAGTAGGAATGAGCAATGGGGGTATAGCCAAAATACCCCCACCCCTGTCTTCAAAAAATGATCAAAATACTCTCTGAGTTGAAGAAAAAATAGGACCCTCCCCCCTGTCTTATCTTACCCTTTCCAGTCATTGCTCACCCCTATTAACAAGTCAGAGGTATATTAAATATTTTTGAGTCAGAAATAATTTTCCTATACCTCCTTGGCCATTCAAACTTTTCTTTTATTAATACAAGTAATTACAGGTAAGTTATTGTTTTTCAATGATTTTTAAATATGTTTATGAAATCAGAGATATGAATACTAATTTTCCACCTTGTTCTCTTATTACATACTTGAGTGAATCTAAATTAGTTTAAAGTTTCTCTCTCTCTCTCTCTCTCTCTCTCTCTCTCTCTCTCTCTCGCACTTTCTCTCCGAAACCACGCCTTTTAATGGCTTTCAGTTCGGTGTCAATGACATCGCATCAGTTCTGTTGTTGTGGTTGTGTATCACAACAGAAATCTAGCTTTGGATGCAATTGAACACAAGAAGACAAGATTAGTTCACAACAGTTACATAAAACACAATAATATTATGTTTGATATCTCTATATTCACTACATTCATCATTTTTTTCTGTAATATTGTTTGCGTTTCAGATACAGACTTCGATATACAGAAGCCTCTTATCTCCGGTTCACACAGTTATCCTAACTTTCCTATTATTACTATTGATATGTGAGACTAAATAAATTTCATGCCTTTATTTTCCAGTGACTCTTCTCAAAAGGATAGTTTTTAGTTTACTTTACTGTAGTTTTCTCTTCCCAGGCCTTCAATAAGACTAATTTCGTGCCAAAAACTTGATAGCCTTAGGGGACAAAAGTGTCGAAATACCCGGTGATGTAAAGGAGAGATAACCCTTTCACCTATCGAGTATTCGAACACTAAATTTAAAACTATTGAATGAATATTTAGATAAAATTATTAGTCAATTGTTTGTTGATTACAGTCTACAAAAAAATTGGTTAAATCTTTATATTTCGATATAAAACTATAAAATGCATTGAAATATTAATAAATTTTTTTATTAATTTTGAAAAATGTGTGTTAAGTTGTAATTAAAAGTATATTTCGTGACAAAATTTAATTAATCTAGCGTATGTTTTTAGATAATTAATTCATATTTAGTCGAAATGAATTTGTTCACAGATTTATTATATCATAACTTATAATATGTTTATATAGTACTATTGTATATATAGTATTAATATCTATTAATGAATTTTGATTAGATATAAGAATAAAATGATATATAATTAATCAATTATTTACAAATAAAATCTAACTTATTATCAATTTATTGCTAAAAATTGTTATTCCAATATCGCTTTCATATCTCAAAATCCATATTTAGTTTTCGAAAGTAATCAATGTTTAAGTGAAACATTAAATACAAATACAGCCACACATTCATTAAAATCATTGTTTATTTGTTCAAAATTGATCTTTGAATGCAATTCTTACATAATATAAGTTTACAATTAAAAGATATATAGAAGTTGTAAAGTTGTAATAATAATCGTTTGTTTGACATTAACCACTGTTTCGACTGCGAAAGTGCCCTAAAACTAGAAATATTCTTTCAATTTATTTATATTACCTTTAATTACAGTCAGAAAAACTTTGATTCGTGTGTAGAAAGAGAAAAAAAATTTGGCTCTCATTTAAAACATTTAAAGTTACTCCTCATTCACATTATTTTGTATGATATATATCATAATTAAAATTTATTAATAATATATATTGTATATACAGTACTCAAATATAAATTATGTAATTATAATTTTACAAACTTTTAAGATCTGAGAGGAAATCACTATTCAAGAAGTAATGATAATTTACGTTAAGAATAATCGAAATATGGATATACTGTACTGTATATTAAACGTTCTGAAAATTATATTAAATTAAAATACTCTCTAATGATTATGTTATGTATAATAAGTTATGACAAATAAATTATTTGATAAAAAATATTAAATATATTTAAAAATCGACAAATATATATATATATAATTAAATAAAATTTAAAAAATAAATCACAAAAAATTATTAAAACGTTTAAAATGAATACATCTATCGATATATAAATGTATTGCGAATTATGCGTACAATTAATTAATTTATGCGTTTTGTTCTGCAGACGAATTCTTACTTTTAAAATATTATCTTTTTATTGTTTAAAATAAATAAATATTAAAAACCTGTTTAATAATATAAACCACGATTTCCATTATCCATAGTTTTAAATAAAGTTAATGGATTAGTCAAAAACCGTACTCTAAATAGTAATTATATTATAGCTTACAATATATGGTAATAATTATGTATTAAATACGGATAGAATTGTTGGACAGAATGAATATTTTCCAAAATATTTATACAATAATTACCTTTAATTTTTTGTTTGAGAAAATTAATGAGCAAAATTCAACATTACTTCAGAAAATTCAAGAATTATTACGCTTTTTGTCTTTATATGTCTTTTTTTTGTCTTAATTCTCAATCATTTGATCGATTGATTAAAATTGTGCAGAAAATGAGTGAAACATTTAATAATGAGATTTTGTTTGTTTAGTCGAAAAATTGATGCAAAAATTTGTACATTAAGTTAAAACAATTTGTTCAGAATTTCAATTTAGCTTTGAATATACGGCTGAATCGAAGAACTACAGTAGTCTAGAATTGTTGCGATAGAACTAACAGTTATTATATTTATATTTGTTTTTTGGATTAGTTGTGAATCGATGTCTCACTTCTTGAATCACTTAATTCTCCGCTTCGTCTAAATGTTCTTTTTCCTCAGCGATGGGCGAAGTGGCCAACGGAGCTAATGGTTGTGACTCTGCGTGATCGTCGCCTCCGTCCAAGTTGTCTCGTCTGTGTCTTCCAGAGCAGGTGCAAACCGATACTAACGAGTCTTTGAATTCTGGTTCAATGCTTAGACAGAATATCGGATTCAAAACCAGTGGGACTTCAGTCAGAGTATAGCAGAGAAATACAATCCATTCGTCGACAGTTAGAGAAACAATTTTGAAGTAAATATTGGTTTGGAGTATATAATACGGGAGACTAAACAATAGGTGAATTATGACAATTGTCAGCGTATAATACAGTGCTTTGCGATGGCGTTCAATGAATGCTTGACTCTCATCGTTGTCCGGAACCATTTTGCGCTTCACAATCAATATGATAGCCAACAGCAGTTTGATCACTAATGGCCCGATATATGAGACTAAGAAACGGATCGTTGTGTGCAGGGCTTCGTAGGGAAAGAGTAAATCGGGAAATATAATTATGAAGAGTAGAAAGAATGAGCCCAACCATAGCAATACACTCAATACAATGGCGTTGGCCTTTGAGCCATAGCACGACTTATAGCAACGCGCAAAACAAGTGGCGAAGAATCGGTCGAAAAGCATTAGGAAGAAGAACAGGGATGTTGTGGGCAAACCTATCTGTGGCAGACCCGCCAACTGGACAACTACTTTGGGCAGAGCGTAGTCTGGATTGTTGTAGTCGTATCCGAACTGTTTGAGTGACCAAATGATGACATCCAACATATCTATAATTACAGCCACACATACATTGATTACATAAACACCCAAACGATTGGTTATTATATTTGAGCATTTGATGTATACGAAGATCAATAATGAGTTCCCAATGAGTGCTAATCCTAATAACACCAAACGAAATATGAGTATCGCTTGTTTTATATTATGTGGGGTTTCATCGTATGGTAATCCCTGACTCGTGGCGTTCGACACCGTTTGGTTGCCATCAATACTGTCATCAGAAACGGTCAGATTCTGATCGAAACCTAAATTTTGGTTCATTTGGTTCATTGATTCAAAAGTTTGATTCATTGCTAATAAACTCATTGTTTGTTTCAATTATTTGTTCAATAGTTTTGTTCGAAGAATAATAGTATAAGAATTCAATAGAATTCACACTTTATTAGAGTTTCACCAAAAGATAAAACTAAACGAAAGGAAAGCACAGTCTCTGCACAACTACCCTATACTCTATTCCAATATTATATAATTAGTTGAAACAACACTTCAGAATATATTCGGATATGAATACAATGTTTTGAGTGGAGATGACATTAGAGTGATTGGTGTGGAGTAGAGGAGAGTTGAATACTATATGAACTCGTTTTGTCAGTTCCAACAAAAAAATTTAGGCAAAAAGCAATTGTGCGGAGAGTAGTGTTGTGTTGTCTTCTGGCACTACTGTAACAGCACTACACAAAACCTCAAACCCAATGGCATTTGTATTATAGCAAAGAGAATAACTTTTTTAGTACTACTGTTTAGCAAAAAATATCATTTAAACGCATTATATTTAATCAAAAGGTACGAACTCGAGAGCACCGGAAGTGTCCGACACTGAAACAAAAAATAAAAAAATAAAAGAACTCGAGTTTTGGAAGAGAGGCGGAGAAGTGAAACTGCAGTAGAAGTGATCGCTTCACTTGTTTTGTTATGCAATGTATGCAATGTATGCAATGCCGCGCCCAACAACTCCAACAACTCTGTGCTCACGACTGAGAAGCGAATGCACACAACTATGAGCAACAAATGTCCTGCGTTACTGCCAGACCAAGCATTCACCAGAACTCGAGACTGGCTCTGGCACTGGCACTGGCTCTGCACCACAAACACAGCTCCGACACCAATGAGAGATAATTTGGAAGAGAATAACAATTTTTCAACGCATTCAGAGTCAGGCCTGCACTCAGTGTTTAGCACTAGTAGTCTCTCTCTCCTCACTCTTAACACTAGACTTTTCAACGAATATTCGACAGATTTTTAATATTTATCTTTTTTAACGGTTTTAGACTTTTGTGGGTCTGAATTGGTCTCCCAGTCCTCTCTCCTCTCACTGCTCTCTTTACACTATTATATCGTATTTTTTCTCCAAAATAGTCTCGTTTTATGCGTCACAACCAGTAGTTCGTCTTCGCGGCGAAGCTATACATATGAAGTATTGATCCATTTGGCGGACATTACCACTGCAACTGTTAGGGGTAACACACCATCTGACAGATGAGAGAAGAGAGGACTATGAGGGCTATGCTCTGGGGCCAAAATGTCAATGCAGAGTCACTTTTGTTGTATTTGTGCGAAATATGCATACAATTAGTTAGACTTCAGTAGAGAGATATTCTTATTGAGTATAATATTCTGTTTTTTAATACTGAAATGCTATATAATTGTTGTTTAGATATTATATTAAAATCAAATATACAAAGTATTGGTACTGAACTGCAGTTCGTATGCATTACAAGTCTTACATATGATAGAAGGGAATCATTAGAGCACATAAAAATCTATTTCAACATAAATGGTATCGAAGTTTAATTTATTTTGGAAACAAGAGTCCACTTGAGGTTCAATTAACTACTAATATAGTAAAAGCTTATTAATATAAATGGAGTATAAAATCCAGTGCTTCTGAAATATTAGACAATAAAATACAATATGTTTTTAGTTAATGACAGAAATGCACGCATAATATGTCACGCAATTGAGATCCAAATATGACATATAAGTGCCAAAGAGTGGAAGTGTATAACAATTTATATTTATAGATATGAGATGAGAGACCAATAGAATAGATTACGTGAAACAGAGTATCCCATTATATGGTGTTTTGTGTGCATCGAATAGAAGTAGAGATCAGACAGAATTAAAAACATTATCATAACTAAGAGTAGAGTAAAGTAAACCAATAGACAGAATCAGATGGGAGTAAAGTAGCACTCGTTTCAAATATCGATTCTTCATCTGCTCTTGACTTGTATTGCTTAAACTCATAGCTAGTTTTCGTATGCCTTTTCCCTAACTATTGAAGCCGTCATTAAATGGCAATCCTGTGCACCAAAAACGCTGACTTCAAATCTCACTGTTATTTACAATTGAATTGCGAACTCAAACGTCGAACTCAACTCTAATCTATTGCATTGTATTTTATACACCAAATCAGATACATTTCCTTCACTCACTGATTATTCCACTCCAATCCTATTTATTTTCTTTTATTTTAACACAACTTCTCATTTCTTTTATATTAGTTTCGATTATATTTGGTTTTAAGTGATCAGTGCTTTAGACTAAACACAAAAAAATTAGATAATGAATGGAAAGGTCTTAAATTAAAGCAATTGTTAGTTTGTTTGCACTTAAAATTTATTCGCTGTTAAAATAGTCGTAAAAATGTCTACAATTGCTGTCTTCTCGTGATTTAAACATTATGTACACAAACGTCTCGAAACGTTGAATCAATTCTTATCGCGAAGTCATTAGTTCTTAACAATCATTAAGTTCTGGAAAAAAAACTTTAGTATTTTCGGCGACGAATTGAAATGTATTTTCTTATAAAAATGTTTTCATCATTAAAATATTGAGTTATTCTCACTTCAGTATATGCTGTGGCCATAAATTATAGCTAAAATGGTAGAGGAGATCACTTTTCTCTATCAAGACTACATAATAGAGCTGAAGCGCATTCAAGTTTATTGTCGTCTTCTATGATACCATAGCTTAGGAGTGGAGGGCATCGATCCCTTGGAGTTCACATTTCAAATCGCTTGGAAAGTCTATGCGAAACATAAGTTCTGCAAATCTTGTGAATCGAAATTCAGATTTTAATTAAGTTTAGAAATCAATTCAAAAGACAAACGTAATTACACAAAATGTAATAATAATGATAAAAATGATTTATAAAATTCAATACAAATAAATATTTATATAAATTATTTTGTCTTATCTAATGCTTTGAGGCATACATTTCAACAATATTGTAGTTGATTTGATTCCTTCCTGAAAACAAAATAATTTGACATTTGAATTATCTTTGAGTGAATTATTATTTAATTTCAAATCAAAATTAGAAGTTATTTAAAGGAAATCATTTTATAAAAAAAATTTAAACAGTACAATTTGTTTGACCCAAATTCTATGTGTTGTGAAATTTTAGAAAGTTATCGATTTTTCTGAAGAACAATAGTTTTGAAAAACGTCTCAAAAATAATTAATTTCAAAGCACTGTATTTTCTATATTGATTTTTTTTGGGCTCATAATATGTATATTATAAGCATTATTGCATATTATATGAACACTGAAATCAGTTGTTTCTCTTCTCTTACAGTAAATATTCATTTAAAACTCAGCCCAACTCTGCATTTGATTACATAGTAAACTAAAACTGAGGATTGGATCGAAAATCAATTTTTTACCTCCGAATAACTCACAAAATCTACCAGCAATAATATGAGTTTCTAAATCCAAATTGACGTATAAGTGCTTAGAATTGTAGCAATAATTTCTACAAAAAGAAAAATAATATAATTTATGACTGCATTCGAGTTTTTTCAACTCTCAGATCAGTTGTTTATAAAATCTTCCATTAGTTTGATATCATTTTAAAAATTGGTGTAAAGTTTTGACAAATATTATATTCTCCCAAAAAATATATTTTGTTTATCGAAGTGAAAAATATAATTAGAATTTCTCTTTTTCTACTATTGAATCCTTGAATATTTAAGAATAATTGCAAAGAAAAAGTTATTTATTTACTGTATATTAACATTTAGTTAACATTAAAAGTCTATTTTAATTATCTATAAACCGATTCAATTGAAGCAAATTATTTTTAATTACTTTAATTTTAATGTAAAAATTTATTTGTGAAAATGATTTATATCTTCATCTTTTGTTTTTGTTTTGACAATAAATAATTCATTGAATATATTTTGGGAAAATTTATTCAATATTTAAAAAAAACTTGATAAAATTCAACATGCATTAAGTTCTTTGCCATTGTTTTACAAATATTTTATGATTGATGTTTAAGGATGTGCAAGCGATGTCCAGGCAAAACTTCTTAAAACTTAGCTTGATGGAGTAAACTTTCATTATTGAGAGAGTAGTGTACACTCAAACCTATAAGAGTAAAACCGAGTGCATAAACTTCAGGTTATCTTAAGCAAGCATTATTGTTAGGAAACATCCAGGTGAGTGGAATTGCATTATTCTAAAGATATACAAGAGCTAAAGTGCTCTCTTAGATAATACAAGTATTTTCACAAATATAACGAAAGTATTGAGAAATATAAAAAAGAAATAAATAAGGAGAAGATATGAGAGATAGAGAGGGATAAAGAAACAAAAACAAAACTATTAAAATAAATTAAAGTAAAAAAATACATTAATAAAAACCACTAAAAAAAGAAATAAAGATTTGCAATAAAGATAAGGAGTGGAAGAAGAAATAGTAAATAGAAAATAGGTGAGAGAGAGAGAGAGAGAGAGAGAGAGAGAGAGAGACTGTTGACCAGAAGGACAACGGGATTAGTGGGCTGACGAAAACGTCATTGCAATGTTGACTAGAAAAAATATATAATAGAAATGACCCACTTTTTGGGCCATTCTTTTTTATTCTCTTGGACTGAGAGGTCTGACTAGGATTTGTTATTGTGATTTTTTGACTAAGATATGACTAGAAGTGCTTAGATTTCTTTGTAAAGATTTTCATTTTAATAAAATCCTTTTGACTAGAGTTTCAATTGTATTATTTTATTATTAATATTATTATCACCGGATCATTACTACTATTTCTTTACTCTCACGAGTATTTCAAAGTTACGGGTAATTATACCACTTCACCGGATCTATACGATTTGACTAGGAGACGCCACTAACGAGGAGACGCCACTGACAAGGAGACACCACTGACTAGATATCCACTCGTGACTAGGAGAACATACTCGTAAGTGTTCATTATTCTATACAATGTTCGATAAATCATAACTTATGCCTCGCGCGCTTAGCTTTTCTCTTCCCCTTTATAAACCCTGTCTCTCTATCACTCTTCCCTCTCAGTTATGAGTACTGATTCCAGTACTTCAACTCACTTTTCGAGTGAGTTTATCTATTATTCACACTAATCCGAGTACTACTTCTAGTACTTCAACTCACTTTTTGAGTGAGTTTGTCTATTATTCACACTAATCCGAGTACTACTTCTAGTACTTCAACTCACTTTTTGAGTGAGTTTGTCTATTATTCACACTAATCCGAGTACTACTTCTAGTACTTCAACTCACTTTTTGAGTGAGTTTGTCTATTATTCACA
>JAQFXN010003632.1:0-10706 GCA_034693365.1 Liacarus xylariae | reverse complement strand
TTCGACTTTGAATATCGAAAATCAAATATTAAATTTATATGATTTAAACATATATTTTAGTTCAAATAAATGACTAAACATTTTTTTAAATAAGATATAAATTTATTGACAATAGAAATATTAAATGTAGAGATTGAATATTAATTATACAAAAATTATTAAATTGTATATATAAATAAAAAATGAAAAACATTAATTTTTTAAATATAATGAATTATGATTTTAAACATCTTATATATAATTAAAGAAATGGACACAATCTTTAGGAATTTCGTGATAATATGGTTCAAAAGGATCTTCTTGTGTAAGAGGCATAAGCGTAGTGAAGTGTTCAGATGAATTGAATATACAAATCGGTCTTTTCGTAGAATTAGTATTGTATATGCGTGAACTTCCTGTTCCTCTAGCTTTTGATTTGAACATTTCAGTCAATTTTCTTGTGTTCTGAATATCTAATCCTTCGAAGAACTTTTTGTATAATGGATTGCGTATTCTAGTGTTTGGATTAGTTTCTGAATATACAGTTTCATTCAAATCTATAAATGATTCATAAATATATATTGGACGCTTTATTGCAAAATGTGTTGCAATAATTTGTAAACTTCCCGCCCAATTAGAAATATTGGGAAAACGTCTCATTATATCTGTATAAAATTGCTGACTAATAGTGGGAACAGAAGAAACACATATGGTTTATAAAGTTTGTGCAAAAGATTTATTTGGAGCCAATTCACTTATATATAATTCAAAGCTAAGAGCTCTACTGAAGAATGAATCAAAAGTTAAAAGGCGAATTATTGGAGAAAATATTTCGTTATTAAATAAACAATTTGACACAGCATTATAGAAACAGCTACCATCGCCAGTGGTACTAATTGGTTTATAGAATTTTAGAAATGCCGGCAATAATTGTTTTTGAACATAAATATCTATTTCTTGATTAGGTGTATTATTGATAAATAACTGTGGTTCTCTTTGCCTAACAAGTTTATATATTTTATCTATGAATATTGAATTTAGTTGTAAATAGGTTGATATTCGTTCTACGTCAGCAATAATAGTGTTTTTAGATTTACAATTGAAACATTTGATTAAAAATATCAATATTGAAGTACATTTGTCTAATAATAAATCTGTTTGACTCATTAAATCGATAATTTCGACTTTTAAAATTTCCGTATTTATTCTATCTTTGAGCTCTTCCTCTGTCAATCTAGTCTCTATATCTGAAAAAATCATACAAATAATTCATAAAAAGAATTCATATTATAGTTTCGTATACTCACGAGATTCCGTATCTATATTTGAATCATATCTTGTATCAAATATATAATCTTCGTTTTCTATATCGAATATTTGAGAACCATAATTCGATATATTCATTTCCTCACTTTCACAATTTGAGGTATCTGAAGAGACACTTGCAAACCGGGTTTTATATGAATGGGTCAGAGACTTGGGTAAGACAGGGGCTAAATTTTGCTTCAAAATTGGGTGACAATATAAATTTTTAATATCGTTTAAAAATTTTTCGAATCGTTGTTCATAAGGTATGTGTCTCAAAATGTTGTGCCAATAACTAAAAAAAGAAAATTTTAAAACTTAATTATCAATTATATTAATAATTCTTACACAAATGAGTCAATATATTCATCTAAACGTGAAACGAAATCATTATTGATGTCATAATATTCCCGTGTGCATTTTATATGAAGTTTCAACAATCTCCATATCCCTTCTATTTTATTTGTCGTTGCTTTTGTGTGTAAGATTTTTGTTAAACCCGTTTTTTTGTTATCCGGATGTAACCAAGAATGTATGTGCGCGAATTTTCCTTTTCCCTTAGCAAAGTGATTCACTTGGAAATGTGCTCCTATGTCACACCCAATCCCGGTTGAACTGTTATAAGGTTTTTCGATATTATTATAACTGGCCCACATGTCGGTATAAACAAATGATAAAGGATTGACGTTATTTCTAATTATTTCATGAATTGTTAATTGGTCTCTATTGATAGTTTTGATCATAAAAATTCGCCCCTCTTCGTCAACACCTCCTACAACCCATACATGACTTTTTTGTGTCGAACTTAGCTTTCCCTTATGATATTTTCTTCGGTATAGATGCGATTCATCTGTATATAACAAATTAATTGATTTACAAACTTGACTAAATTATATAACTGATTTATTACCTATATAAACCTTCATTCCAGGTGCACCTATTTTGGGCTGCTTCTCTATTGCTTTGGCACAGACTTCTCTGCAGTATGTTAGCCAATTAATGAGATGAGTTTTTGATACTTTTGTTTCGTCACATAAAAACCAAAGAGGTAGCCTTAATACAAATCCCAAATCAATTTGCAAAATTACTGTATACGACAGTCTTTTATGTTCAAACCATGTATTTTCCAAAGGGTTTGCATAGAAATTACATCCAATATATTGATTTGTATTTTTATTAAATCGCTTATGGCATCGCGCAACCCAATTAGATTTATATCCTGTATCTTTTTCAATGCTTAAAGGGTTAGAACAAATCTCTTCTTTAGCAAAAGAAGTAGCACTAGTTTTCCTTTTGGGAATTGGATGGCTTTTAACACTCAAGGAATCAGTTTGTTTAGAGATCAGTCCTATTTCTTCTGCAAACTGCAGTGGTGATGGGGTAATGGGGTAATGGGGTGCAGTGGTGATGGGGTAATGGGGTGCAGTGTTGATGTGTTGCAAACTAATCTAAAGCAGAGTTAAAAACAATTATTTGAGTTGAACTAAATATTTTTATTAATAATCAATTTAGTTTTAATTAAATTTTATTATTTTACAAATAATTTTATTAGAATAATTATAATTTATATGGATTTATATATTAAAATATAATCTATAATTTTTTATAATCTATTTGTTAATTTCAATGAAATACAAACTGTATTGAAATATTCATTAGAGTTAGTGACTATTTCTTTAAACTAAATAACAATTCATTTCATTTCACTTTTGAGAGACGGCTTCTGGATCTCATAAATTGAACTATAATTTTAATTATGTATGTAATTAAAAAAAATCGAATTGTCTTATTATGGATATACCTAAGGAACCTCTGGTAAGTTTAATATTAATTATATTTATATATTAGTATTAATTATTATTTAATTTTAGATAGAACAGACAGAGGAGAATAAGAAGAAAATTGATGCGTTATTCGTGGATGAACCGAATGGACGCAATAAGAAGCTCTGGAAAGGATATGCGAAACGGGAGAAGAAAAGGAAAGATGAGAGTCGAATGATTGGCCCAATAAGTGAATTGCCAGGAACACGAAGTCAAGTTGGCAAAGCATTTTGTGAAAAAAATGCTACAAAACTTAAGAGGTAAGGTCAATATTAATAATAATTTGCAAAAATTTACAATTATTTAATTTATGTATATCTAGGCAAATCGAATCGATTAAAGAACAACTGAAAAAGGCATCTAATAGTGAAGAAATTGATGCATTAAAAGCAAAATTGGTCTCAAAAAAAGATCAACTGCACTATTACAAAAGCGTAGCCTTTTCTGTGGATCACCATCCGATCGGATATCAACCCCCCAAAAGAGTAGAGCCATCTAAATCAGCGCCTCATATAATCGAACCCCACCCCTTGGGTAGAAAAAGACTACTGGAGGAGCAATACAACAAAATACCCCTGCAATCCAAACCAAAACCAACAGTGGAGGAAATTGCTGGTGGAGATATATTAGAGAATGATGACGAATACACAGACTGGAAGGAAGAAATAGATAAAGGATTCGACAAAATATTTCATATTTTTTAATTAATTACTTTATTTTTGTATTTTTTTAAATTTTGAATTGTTTTAAACATTTATTTCATTAAAATAATTTTTTATTAATTATTTATTATTTAAATATTATTAAAATTTCGATATTCAAAGTCGAATATCTCGAAACCCGGTGGACCGATTTCGGTGTAAGTTTGCATAAACACTAAGCAAACTAAGCACTATTGAATGGGTTGGGTCTGTATTGTGTCGGTGTTATAGTAACTCTAGCCAAACTAATATATTTTTATAATGAATGCAGAAATGTTTCCATTTTGCCATAACATAGTTCCAGTCTTTTAATGAGATAATAGACTGTTTCAAAGCAATGCACTTTGAGTTGAATATCTGGATATTCATAAACTTGGGATTATCTGAATTAATTGATGACTTTCTAAATTTGAATAAAACTAATTAATACTTTAAATAATAAACAATTCTGTGAACTAATGAACAAAAACATAAAAATAAAAAGAAAGAAAACCCAAAAGTTGTGGTGCATTTGGCCCTAACAAGTGGTGGACACAAGATCTGAGGATTAGATATTTGCGCACTATTTGTAGGATTAAAAGATTAAACAACTCTCGAAAGTTTTGAAAAAATGTTAATATAAGTGCAATAAACCAAACACAACAAACACATGCTTTACGTAATTTGCAATACAATTGTCTATGAATTGATTGACAGTTTATTGATTCCATAAATTGAGTGTATTTACTGTGATTTTAAAGTATATATTTCAGGATTGACTTATAATAAAAGGGTCAGAATTGTTGTCATTTTATTACGTAATTGTATCCCATTTTAGTGCTTATGACCCCTTAAGGCACTCGAGTGCTTCTGATCCGATATTTAGTCATACTTTTTGTACTCAACTCTCCTTTAGTTGTTTGTAAACAAAGTTACGTTTAGACCAAAGCCTAAAGATTTAGTAAATTATTGTTATTTAAGTCATATCTAATGTTTGCCACAAATTGCAAATTAATATTAATGTTTGTAAATATAGTAATGATTTGAGAAAACATCAAATATTTGTAATATATTTGAGGAAATGGTTGTATGCGTTGGACTCTATTGTGGGAAAACACTATTGAATGCAAACAATTATAGCGATTGTGGAGTAAGTGCTGGAAGTGTTGACAACTAATGATTAATTAATTGTATTTTAATTGATATTTGAATTCTCTTTAATTGAAGGCCTGTTTGCGTGGCTTTCGTGTCAATAGTGATGGTCTGTGTGTTGAATGCGTCCAAAGCCCCCAATTCTATGACTGGCTTTACATCACTTTTATGGTCTTTATTCTTGTGATAATTGAATGGTATTTAACAGAACAGTGCGTCAAAAGACGACAATTGACTGTCGATGTATTGGCTTTGCATTCAATGGTTTTGTTTGAGAATATATTCTCTTTATTAATAACTTTGTTAGTTATGGAACCGTTGGGTTCGTTACAACTCAAGACATGTCCTCCAAAACGATTGTCTGATTTTTATACCCTATTCTTCAACCCTTCGCCCGACTATAAGCACACAATATATTGCACTCAAGAGGCAGTCTATCCCTTATATTCTTTTGGTTTTATTTTTTATGCCATTTCTCTCCTTTCGGTTATCTTTCGAGCGATTTATTTAAGAATATTTGCATTTCTATTGAATTTGATTTCAAAATCAGCTTTTCTTCGGGACTTAATTAATGACAGCAATACCACAAAAACCATTTATTTGACACTCTATGCCATTCCCGCCCTTTCGTTCATTCACGCGATCTTTTGTGGACTCATTTGTAAGTTTTCTGTTTTGAGTTTTATATCAATTCTTAATGTTTTATTCAATTTATTGTTTAAAAGATTATTCGTTTCCATATATTATAATAATCGGTTCAATAATCTCTGTGGCCATACACATGTCCTCCCAATTGGGTGAGTATTTGGTGAGGAATGTCAAGTCCAGTTGATTACATACCTGTGTATTATTAGATCAAAGACCGTCCAAATTATTGCTCTCATTGTTTCAGAAGAAAAACTGCGTAATAATAGTGTGTCATTGGTTTGTCCACATCTATGGCATCATTTCATTAACACAACTGAGAACTCCTTCTCTCCATTTGCCTCTACTATGTTTAGCACCCGTTCCCACACTTTTTTACATAATTACCTCTAAATTTACGGATCCAAACAAATTACACATCGAATGAATGAATAAAATATTTATTTAATTGTTTGCAAAATTATTTATTTATTTCAATTGTTTGGCACAAAAATAACACTATATTACAGTTGATTTATCATTAACTAACAGAAATAAATCTCAGAATTCTTCGTATTTTACATATATTTAAACAAATATTTTTTATGACCTGAGCTGAGGCTCGAATGGCACAGACCCCTGGATAACAGCTCAGACGAACAATAAATGATTTTGTCCCTCATTTCATTATATTTTAGAAATTACTGTCACTTCAAAGACCTAATCATATAATACTTAATATTAGTTTCGCTGATTCGTTGAGTTGAATGAAATTTTTAACATTATATTGAATTAAAAGACAAAATCGTTTATTACTGCTTATGACTAATAATTTTAAGTATAATAATATTATATTAATCTCTTTGTAAAACTTGTAAAATGTGTGTAAATTTGATTCGATTATAACAAATAAAACGGTTCTTTAATGAAGCACTTAATTAAAGATTAATCGTTACTCTAATCTCTTATTGTAAGACAATTTCAGAATGAGTGCACCAAATTTATTGTTCCGGATTATATAATTATATAATATCTAAAATTATATCCTAAGTCTCGATATTAACTCCGTCTTCAAAATTGGAGAATTTGATTTCGAAGACATATTAAGAAATTTAACACATTTTGTCCCTAAAGACAATTGATTTGAAGAAAATTAAGCCATTTTTTTGGTCAATAAAGTTATGTTTGAGAAGATTTAGAATTCAATAAATGGATTAATCGGTTTAAAACTTGGATCAAATAAATCATTTATCTAATGAAACATCAAATTAAGAACCCCTAAGTGGGGACTAATGGAAATGAACGGATCATTTGCAGCAATGCATACAATAATTTTATTCCGTATATGAATTGGTGCGCAAATAAAGGAATAATGGTTTTCATAAAGATCTCAAAGAGAATAGAAATGAAAAGAACTGTTTTTCAATGCAAAACATTCAATGTTCTAAATATTAAGTTATTTCCAAACAAATGAAGCAAATTTTGATTCAGAACAAGATTATCAGTAATTATTATTAAATATCAATATTTTGCTTCATTTGTTTATTTCTACTAATTCTGTGAATAACGAAAAGTGAATTTTTTAAAATTAAGTTAATTAAATAGTTTTATAAAATTAGGACAAATCTCAAGTATTCAAGGGATGGCCAAAGGCTGACGAATATTCATCAGAAATTCATTTTTCAGAAAAGATTAAACTGATATTCAAATAAAACTAAGAATTCACCGAAAGCTTGATATGAATTTTTCAAAAATCAAGGAATTGTAATGAATTTATTCGAATGAATAAAACCACATATAAAAATATTATTTTTTTTACTAATCAAACATTTTTACCATGTTAGATTTTTGAAATTAGAATTACAGTACGTGAGTATTAATGATAGGTTTTAATAAGAGAATAACTGAAGAGAAAAAAAAATAACTTGTATTCGAAGTATTTGAAGAGTTGAACTAAGTTCTGAACTTAATTTAGGAGTGACCAGACGTGGCCTTTCCAAAAGTGTATGGAGAAATACAACTGCGGATTTTCTTTAAATCTAACAGGCTATCAGCAAGGGTAAGATATCATACAAAGTAGCAATTTTCTGGTTAAAAAGCTGTTTTTGGCTAAAACTGAAATTTTTTTAACATTAAAAACTAGTTTTTAATACAAAATCATGAGAATATAGGGATACGTTTTACAGAATTTGGCCCAGTATTTTGAATTTTATAATAAAACACAAACTCGCCACTTTACTCCACCCAGGATTTCGCGGAAAAATACCCCTCAGCATTTTCGACTTTCCACATCCTTGCTCTATAGGACAAGTGAACACGACTTTATACTCCTTTGACCACCCCTTGACTTCTGACATCTAGTTATGAATGAGGTATTGGTGTTGTTAATAGTTGAGCCGTATTTTTATCGAAGGCAAAGCTCAACTAACAAAACAACTAATCAAAGTAAACATAAATGTTATAACTATAGCTGTGATATTCCGGAAAAAACAGCATATGTAGTGGTAATACAGGTAAACAGGTTTTGATAACGACTACGACCAGATGTGAATATTTTAAAAGATTAACTAAAATATTTTATCTCATTTAGCATCTGTTTTGTGTTTTCACTCATTCAGTCATTTATTTGTCAATTGAATTAAATATTAGTTTTGTTTTAATTGAATAATAATTGAAAATATTGTGTAAAAGTTTTGAAAAAAAGTTTTGTCTGAAGTAGTGATAGAATACGACCCCTCTTGCTATCCCTGATTTATATTAGTTTTCAATTTTTGAATATTATTTGATTTTAATATTGTCAATAAAAATGCATTCAGTTTTCCCCAAATTCCTATTGTGTGTGTAAACCCGTTACATGTGTTGTTTTTTCCGGAATATCACAGCTATGGTTATAACATTAGGCTCATAGAGCAACACAATGTCGTATAATAAAGGTTACTATTTCTAAGAATATGAACCTATATTCAAAATTAATCACTAGTAATGCACTAGTAATAGAGTTGGGCGTCACTGATACGAATATACATCTCTGACTTATTACGCGTCCGCATTGTCTCACAATTCGTTCTAACGGCTCACTGAGCTTACGCACTATTGCTATACGAGGTGATGAGGTGAAGTAGAGAACTCTAGAAAGATCAGTTGCCGTGACTTCGGGTACAGGTACGGCCGTGCTCTCTTGAGTTACTAGTTGTGCCCAAAAATACTTTGATAGGTAAAGGAATGCTCAATAAAACTCATAAATTATAGTATATTTAAATGTATTCTTAATTCTAAGTAAATGTGATTTTAAGCTTTAAAATCAGTTTAAGAGTTATTTAACAGATTTATAAGTATAGATATTAGTAAAAGGCAGAGCCGCCACATTTAAAGAACTTCAAGAGGACGGCGACAACAATAGAAGACCACGAAAGACAAACAAAGACAAAGACAATAGTAATTCCTCTGTACTCATCTCAACGTAGACCTGCGTGCCTACACATTCTGGGGTCGAATGCAACTCAACACCACTGAAGGGAGTCCGAAGGCCGTAGCAGTCAGCCCAGGCAACTCAAGTCAACAGGTTAGTCTCATTTGGATTACTTTGCACAGTATAGAGCCTTAAGCCATACTTATAAGACACGAAGGCTCAACTTTGGCAAAGGCCGAAAAGTTCTTCTATGGCTGATGAGCAGACATAATAAGCCGTTTCGCTACCTTATTGTCCGCTACCACTTAACATGAACAAAGCGGTCATAGTTGGACGGGTAGTCCAAAGGGACGTTTGAAAGTCAATATCCAGAGGAGCGAAAACGTCTCAATATTATGGATATTAGGAAATCATTGAAATATTAATTAAAATCGTCAAAACCCTATTATTTCGATAGCTCTGTGTCATTGGTCGGACTTTCGCTGACTGTTGTGCAGACTATGCATTAGGTATTAGACTATTAGAAAAAATCCGCAATAAAAAAATAGGTTTTAGAGGCCGATAGACAACACTGTGAACTAAAATATTTGTTAAGCCCTTAAGTAAATGATATATAACTGAATGATTAGAATAGAATTTGTCTCTTTCTAAACATTATAATTCAAAAAGAAAACCTCCAGAATTCAAAATATGAGAAACACTCGCATCCCTTATCACACGTCCAAAAGTAAGTGTTAGCACAACATTCTCTGTATTTTTTCATAATATACAACACTAGAGCCTTGACTTTCATGTTATAGGACTTATACGACAGAATCCAAACCCAATGCTATCATCACTTCTTTCACAGTGTCTCTGAATTTGGGATCTGATCGATAGGAAAGTGTCTGTTAAGAGTGGAGTCCCTATGGATACCAATTCCATACTCTATAGCACTTCACGCGATCTCATTCTCCCCTTTCAGACAATAATAGTTTTGGATAACAAATACCAACAAATATCTGAACAAAAATTTTCGCCATTTTTGTCTTCCAATGACTCTCTCCTCTCCTCTCTTAAGTCTCTCTCCGCAACACAAAAGGGATTCTATAAATACCAAAAATAATTATTTGTATTAACGCCGGAAAAAAATCAAAACATTTTTTTATTGTTGTTTTGATTAAAATATTCCATCAAATTATCCAAAAGTATTTTTGAAATTTAATCCATCAAATCAACACTCATTTATGTTAATTTTGTTTTATACGCTCCACAGATATCTGAATTAGTGGTTCAGTTATTTATTTTTATTTTATTATTTTTTTTGTTGAAATTTTTCCCTTAATTATCATTAAATGTTTAATTAATGGTTTGCAATCATTAAGAGATATCTTTTCTTCACTGTCCGACTCTCTCCATCTCTCTTTTTCTCCCTCTCCCTCTCTCTTCACATATATTTTTTATAGTTGTGTTTGGGGGCAATAAAAAACTTTATAATGTCTTACAAAACATTAGTTAAAATAAAAGTCAAAAAGAATTCTTTCTCGTTCTCTATCGCAGTAGGAGATAGTCGTCTCCTCTCACAAACCTATCGCATAGTATACATACCTGTTTAAGCACAGTAGGAATTTATTATCAGTCTATTTGTTACACTTATATACTGTAGAGTTATTTATTAATTAGACCTGTCCTTAACATTTTTCAATGAGGGTTTTAAAAAATTATTATAATTTATTGAAACACCAGCTATAGATA
>JAQFXN010003631.1:0-10706 GCA_034693365.1 Liacarus xylariae | reverse complement strand
ATATAATTCTATATAAAATAGTCCAACAATTCAAATGTCGTTTCCGCCCTTATTCCGTAGAGTTAATTAATTAATCAATCGATTGAATGCAACAAAACTATTGAATTAAATAAAAACTCGACAAACAGTGAGTCGAATGAAAAAGAGAAACAGTTTTCGTGCAATAAATGCGACAAAACTTTCAAATCAATTGCTTTATATATAAATCACACAAAATCTCACTTTAATTCTAAAGAAATTTCTTTAAAATGTATTAAATGTCAATTCACTACTTCAGACGTGCAATCATTGATTGGACACAAGAAGACACATGAAGTGAATGTCAAACAAACTCTGGAAACTAAGGAATAATTATCTTTTTTTTAACAAATTCTTTGACAATAATTGGAAAATCGATTCAATTAAACAAATATTTTTCGGACACTTCTATACTATCGAATCATTAAATGATTTTAATTATTAGTTTTACTTTTTTTTATTAATTATAAATTTAATTCTAATTTTTGTTTATTTTTAGTTCAGTTATAAAGAAATTGTGGAATAATTTTTATTTCAATTCTAAAATAATTTCATTTCTGTTTTTCTAATAACCGATTGTTTCGCATTTGTATTCATTCCCTTTCTGTTCGTTCAAAGATTAATCCTTTTTTGTGAATCCAATCGGTTTGAGAATCAATTAATTGAAAATCGCTTTTTGTGTTTTTGAAATTTATTTTTAATTAAAGCAATAAACTATCGATTTATAGCAGAATTTAATGAGTTGAACATGAATTTAATGTCTATGCCTACCCTCCCTGTCCTACCACTTGTTGGCGTAGTCCCAGTTGTCATAAGCGCCTCCTTTAATAAGTTTATCCAATTTCCTGATCTTCTTGTTGTGTTCAATGATATTCTGCAGTTTTTTGTTCCTAATATTGTCTGCTATAGTCTGGGTTTGACTCTCTGGGACTTAAGCACTAAAATAAATAAAAATCAAACATAAATTTTAAATACACTGTAAAGTTTATTGCTATCACTACTAATGGATCTCATTATCATCAAATGGTCAAAATGTCTTAAAATCGCCATTAAAGTGCCTAATTATTAACTCATGACCAAATTATTTTAAGATTATAATTGGATCAATTAATGGTGATCTAAAGTTTTTTTAACCTTGAGGTGATAATTGAATAAATTAATGGTGATATAAAGTTATTTTGACCATGAGGTGATAATTGAATCAATTAATGGTGATCTAAAGTTATCTTGACCATGAGGTGATAATTGAATCAATTAATGGTGATCTAAATTATTTTGACCATGAGGTGATAATTGAATCAATTAATGGTGATCTTAAAACAATTTGATGTTGATGAGATCAATTAGTAGTGATAACAATATATTTTTGTCAAAACATTAAATATTTACTATATTTTAAATGTTTTCTAAGTGTATTAGAAATTTATGGTTGATTTTTATTTATTTTAGTGCTGAAGTCCCAGAGAGTCAAACCCAAACCCAGACTATAGCAGATAATATCAGGAACAAAACAAACTGCAGAATTGTCGTGACTTTTGCGGCGCATATAATAGCGCTTCGCATCCTATCGTCTCTCGTAGGCAACCAAACCGGGTCTATGCCATACATCTCCGCCACTGGAGGACCTCTAGTATAGAGTCCGGCTGTGAGGGAATGGGTGGAGGGATATAGCGTTCGGTTCCCCTTATGAATAGACTCCATTTGGCCACCAGTGCTGACCAAACACTACATAATTTGTAAATCAATTTGTATTTTAAAATCAATTCAATTACCCTAAAGTCCTGTAGATTACCCGCGGGTTATCTAAGAAAGTTAGAGAAATTATTTACGGCTTATCTATGGGGTGCGGGTTATACAGTATAATGAAAATGCAAATTATTTATTGAGAAGAACTTTATTTATTTTATGAATTCTGTAAGAATTTAGGAAAATTTCAGAAAAATTAATAAGAATTTAGCAAAATTCTGGTAATTTTCACAGTATTTGAAAGAATATTGCGAAATTGAACCTGAAAATTGTTATGAGGGATGGGGTAAATTGCAGATCCTATAGGGGTATCCGGCCCAAATGCTAGAGAGCAACCGGTTTCTACTCCCACTACTCTGCGTATCCCTGATTGTTAAAATATTACATGTGCTGGATATACATTAGGTGCGGGTTATCTATTGATACTAAATAATTTATATATTTTGACTACATTTTGAGAGCTGCGGGTTATATACAGGACTTTATATCTGATAATAATTTTGTTGATTTTGTTATTAATGCCATTAAATGTTTATAACTTTTATTTAATTAAATTCAAAATTATTGCTTATTTTTTGTATTTACTCTTCAATGAAATTCTCGCATCAGATGTCGTGTGCATTGTTGGCGCCCAAGACATACAGCATCTCTTCAATGATTGGTTGTTATGCTTTATATGTCTTTTATAAGTCTAAAACATGTGTCAAAATATTTCACATCATTTAGTAATTGAAAACACACTTCAATTTCAATAAGCATTGCATCAAATCTTTAATTGTTTTCTGCGATTGTATTTCAAAACAATGAATGAATTGTCGCACGAATTGAGAGAAGAAAATAATAGACTTTTAGATGATTTGTGTTTTGAACGCAATTTGAATACAATTTTAGAGAAATTCAGAAATTATTCATTGGTTTTGATTAACGATTGTAAATGCGATCGGAATTCAGCTATAATTAGGAAAATCAATGAATTGAACGTCGATTACAAGTGCTTTAAATCAAAACAACTAAATGTCAGCAATAAGTCTAAGAATGAATCCAAAAGTGTTGAAGACATTGAGGACTCGATTCAAAGGATAAAACTTAATATTCAACACAAATCGTATGAAAACAATTCAAATATTAATAACAAATCAATAGATATTTGAAATGACAAAAGAGCGGAAAGAATTGATCGAAACTTTTGATGCTTAGGGCGCTCTGTCTTTAATACTGAAATTCTGTGCGCGAATGCCATCTAAAGAATTAGAATTGCTGTGCAGTCAACACATTTATAATAAGACTAACTATCAAAACAAGTTTTATTACAAACATTGAATACATTCTTTAGTTTTTAGAAATAGATTATTCAATTGAAAGCTAATTATTAATAGTAAATAAAACTAAGTTTACATTAGAATTCAGTTAACAATCATTTTATTTATCTATTATTAATCAACTCCTGAAGAAAGTAGCAATTGTGGACTGAATGTATGCGAGTTTTAATTGAATATCTTTTCAATTTACAAAAGCATTCACTAAATCTATCCGGAGTTAAATTAAATCTTTTAAAAAATTGCTTTTGATTTGACGAATAGATTAGATATAGTTTTTCTTTCATATTTTGACAACAATTCAAATTAATATAAATTAGGATTTTCTTTAATGATAAACTTAACTCCATATCAACATTATTGACATAAAATAAGAATTTTCAGGCAATACACTCTACTAAATATGATATTTTCTTTTGCAATTTAAATAACTTATTCTATATAAAAATCTATTTAAAGTGAAGATTAGATGAATAAATAAATCTCATAAAATAATTAAAATTAAAAACAATGTCTAACAACATTTTATATAAGAATCTAAATATATATATGTGTGAATACAAATATGTGTTTAATTATGTATTAAAAAATACTTTGTTTTTAATTTGATTTCTTTTATGAGATATTGGTTATGACATTCATCTAATCTTCACTTTAAATAGATTTTTATATAGAATTAGTTATTTGAATTACAATAAAAAATAGCATATTTAGTACAGTGTATTGACTGCTTTATATTGCATTTCACTGTTAAAAATGACTTCTTTAACCCCATGTAAAAAATAGTTAGAATTGGTTGCAAACCTAGCATTTTGCACAGCATCTTCTTTGGGGATAATTTAAGTTTTAGAATTGAAAAAATCTCCATTTTTTATCCAAAGGTTCCGAAACACGCGTTGTAAGAATCAAAAGTTTTTATCAATTCTTTTTCCACTCTTTAGTAATAAGGATAAAGAATTAATTGATATAAACGAGTCGTTTAATGAAGAGTCTTATGATTGTGTCAAATGTGGGCAAACAGTGGCGAATGAAAAGGAAATGATTATTCATTTGAATAAATTTCACAATAGGTGTGGAAAATGTAAGAATTGTTTCCTCACCGGAGAAGACAAACGACTCCATCAATGCTTAGGCCATAGAAGTGATGAATACAAAGCATTTAAATGTAGAGAATGTCATCAATTGTTTGATACGAATGAAAGTCTTGTTTTACACCGAAATCTGTTTCACAAACAATTGATTACAACAGATGTGACACTCAATGACTCAATTGATAGTAAAAGTGAATTAATTCCAGAGATTAATGAATCAAATAATGGCTCAAATTATGGTATTATTAAAAAATATATCAATTTTTAAACATTTCATTCAATAAAAAATACTAATTATTATTTACAGACAATTTGGGCGCAAAGAGAAGAAAGGGTCGGCCGAAGAGGTCTTACATACAAATGAAAAGATCACTTTTGAATGAGTTAAACAATTTAAAGATTGTGGGTATGTGTTGTGTGTCTCACCAATTGTTAATTTTTACATTTAGATGAGAGATGCAGAGGTGAAGGGAAGGCCACAGAAACCCTGTGACGACCCCAAAGATTTGCAGACAATTATCTACAAAAAATAAAATTAGAATATTCTGTTAGATATTGATGAAATTCTGTGAACAAATGGATAAGTTCTGTTAAATTCAATGGAAATTGTGAAAATACACCCTTTCCTCCCCTGACATTTCGTATCCCTGATTATTAGTGCTAATTGAATGTATAACAAGTATATTCTTAAATACTACGGTTACAGTAATACTGGACAGTACAGTACCTTTCGCTCATATTATTCTCAATAAGGAATTCTTACTGAATGACAGTAAAAATTTTGTTTCTGAATGACAAGGAGGGGAGGGATGGCCAAAATATTCCTTTCTCTGCCAATTTTGCAGCCAAATTACACCCATCTGTATCGACCATCCTTGGCTACCCCTCTTATATGAGTCGATTTTAATTCAAATCCTTTAATATTAAAATCTTTAAATATTTTTGGTTAGAATTTATGAACTGTTTATTTGCGAATTAGCCCTCATTATTATGATTAATGCAATCTCAGGTAAATTCGAACCAAAGAAAAGATGGCGCCGACCGAAGAGGAACTACTTTATTGGCAGAAATACTGTTAATATTGTCTCGAATTCAATGGCAAATAAAAGTAAATAAATGATTGACAAAATAGTTGTCTATTAAGTCATTTATATATTTTTAAAATGTTTGTTTTGCAGATAGTATCCCGAAGAGAGGACGGGGAAGACCGAGAAAGGAAACTGTTGTTCAATCACTTGTTAATAATAGTGATTCAGGAATGGATGGAATAAACCATGAGAGTTATTCAGATGTTTTCAAAACATTTCTGACAGATGTGACACTAAATTGTGATGAATTGCCAAACGTTTCACACAATGACTCAATTGATAGTAAAAGTGAATTAATTCCAGAGAATAATCGACCGAACAATGGCTCAAATTCTGGTATTTATTTAAATTATATATAATTTTTAAACATTTAATTCAATAAAAATAAATTTCTAATTCTTATTAACAGACAATTTGAACTCAAAGAGAGGTCGACCCAAGAAGACGGACTCAGAACTCAGGAAAAAGTTAAGGAGTTTAAAAAATCTGGGTATGTGTTGTCAGTCGTGTTCAGGTATGGGGAAAGGAAGAAATCTCAGGGGAGTATTTTATTTTGGCGAAGCCAGGGGGTATCTGGCCAAAATCACACGGAGGGGGTATTCCGTGCTGGACCCCCCTTTCCCCATCCCTTGTCGTGTTAGTTTACTTAAATTATAAAAAGTTGTTTTTAATTTACGTTTTGGCCTAAATTAATGTTTGGACTGAATTTGAATCTCAAGATTGTTATGATTTTGCAAATTGGCTCCAGTCGTACACCATATGCCAGTAGATAGGGATATATGTGATGCAACTCTAAGACTCAAACAACAGCACTACTAACAAGTCATTAATATATCTAAAAATGATTGTTTTGCAGATAATAAACCGAAGAGAGGACGAGGAAGACCGAAGAAAAAGGTTTTTATAAAAGATGGCCGAAGGGGACGGCCGAGGAAGTATAGGATTGGGTTGAATTCAACGACAAATGAAGGACTAAATTATCATTCAATTGGTTCACAATTTAGTAATATTTTTTAGTTTAACAAACAATTAAATGATAAAAATTTTCACAAAAATCATTATTTCATAGTTTATCGAATGGCAGTTAATAATAGCGAATTAGGATTAACTGAATCTAATCCTATAGCAGAGGAGTCTAAACCAGAGTTGAATTTAATTACAGAAATGGATTTAAATTATAGACAAAATCTTCTCAAAATAGGTGAACAAAATACAGAACAAGACTTAAATAATGGTATTTATTTGGAAATATAAAACATATATTTTTTAGAAAAATTAATTTTTAATCCATTCTTTTCAGTGAACTTAAAAACAGAACCGATTGAAGAAATTGTAGAACAAAACTATGAATTAAATTCTGGTATTTATTTAATATTTGTATTGTATTTTGTTTCTTAATTTATGAGAAATTGTTTTTTTAAGTTTATGTAAAACAAGAATTAACTGAAGAAAACTTTTTGGAAACAATTAATTCGAATTCAATGGAAGTAAACGACACAATGAATGAAGAGCTGAACGAAAAAGGTTTAACAAAAAGCAATGATTTAACAAAAAAGGACAAAATCTATTCAAACAAACCACAAGTCATGCCATTATGTGATGAATGCGGAGATTGTTTTGAATCTGAACTCGAATTAGAAATACATGTGAATAGTAATCATAAAACTATTGCTTCATTTGATCCCAAAGTTATGCACAAATGTGTTGAATGTATTAAATGGTTTGATTCGGAACGGAGTCTCGTTTTACACAACTACTCGATTCACAAACAATTCGATTATAAGTGTATTTCTTGTGATTTCATTTCACAAAATGCCGAACACTTTAGAGATCATAACAAAACTCATGAAAATCAATCGTAAAGTTATAATTCTGTCCAACACTTGTTTTAATAATTGATAATCTATTGAATGATCCAAACATTAATACGAATTCAATTACAAATAATTCTGTTTAAATAAAAAATTTGACCAAAAAATTTATAATTAATCGCAAAAAATATTCATTAAATCATTTATTGTAACCAAACATTAAATAAATTACAAATATATTAATTTTTCAAACAAAATACAATTGAAAAGAATGACAAAATTTTTAGTTTGAGATTATTATATCCTAACTTAGGATTCCTAAGTGTGAAATCCAATTGGTTTTATAAATACCTCTAACCACGAAAAAAAACTGGAAAGGGAGGAGGGGTTTAAATAATTTTAGAAATATCTAATTTTGTCTATCTTTTCAATTAAAACTAAACATTTACTGTAGAAAAAAATATATATTATGACCGATAATATTGAATGAACTCATAGGCATTATATAAGGCGTAAACATCAAGCTAAAGGACAGGACTTTTATGAGAGACTATTCATTAGTTCTTATTTACATATAATCGCCACAAACTTATAAATTATTAGAGAATATTCTTTAGTTTTTTTAAATACGAGTTTAAATAAATTTATATAAATTTCAATTCATTCATATTTAATATCAAAGCATGACTTGAGTCACGAATAAATAAAACGTATTCAACGGAATAGTATGTGCGATGTCTTTTAGCACAACAGTTCTGATTTGTGGCCTAACTATAATAGAGCACTAGAATTATTGAATCTCTTCTGACATCTCGCAAGTCATGAGCACTTCCGGGTGTCGTTTTGCGCAATGAATTCTCAACTGTTGTCGCGATTGAAAGCGTTGTTCACATTTGTGGCACTGGAATGGCTTCTCTCCCGTGTGTTTCAACAGATGTACTTTCAAGTGATGCGACTGACGGAACCTAAGGCCACACTCGGGCCACGAACACACGTGCGGCCGATCACCGGTATGTGTGAGCGAGTGCTTAGTCAACATACCGGTGGCCACAGTCCTATAGTTACACCCCGGCCACGAACAACGGTGGAAATCGGCGTCCGATTGATGTACTTTAAGTCTATGGGTTAACAGAATTTCTTTACGTATAAACCCCTGTCCACAGTGTTCGCACTCATAGGACATGTGCTGCAAATGTATTTGTTTCTTATGGCGCAATAGATTTGGTCGACAGCTATATGTGCGCTGACATTGATTACACTTAAACATATTGTCGTCAACTGTTGTTCGGCACAGGTCTACATGTGTTTGCAGAGCCTCTTCTGTACGGAATCGTTCCAAACAAGTGTCGCAACGAAACGGCCATACATTCAAGTGCTCTAACCGTTTATGTTGTCTCAACTGAGAGGTCAATTTGAAACTCTGGCCACAGCCGTCCCAATCGCATACCAGTCCTCTGTCTATAAGACCCAGTTTAGTGTCCAAATGTAGTTTTCTGTGGGCTTTGAAGTGATGCCATGACTTCCACTGCTTTCCATTACAGTCCACACATTTGTAACGTCTATTCTCTGCCTTTCCTTCTCTTTTAATACTTTTAATAACTTTTTTATTACTATTATTAACACTGTTTTGGAGTTTTGTTTGGGTTTTCTTAACGAAAACACATTTATTTAAATCCAATTCCGTTTCAAACTGTTTATCAAATTTTAATCTCATTTTATCGTAATTTTCGACCAAAACTTTGGTCTCGTTTTTCAGGAAATCATTTGTTTCTCTTTTATTATTGTTATTATTAATTAATTTCTTAACGTTTTCTTTAATTAATTCCAAAATATTAACCAAATTTTGTTCACTATTTTTGCGCAAAATATCTCTGTTTTTGTCAATGGATTCGCCAATTATTCCATTCTTGGCGTCAATTGATTGCTCAGCTGTTGATTGTCTGCGCTTTAAATCGATTTCCTTCTGCAAGTGTTTCTGTGTTTCCAAGTGTTGACGAATCGACGACTTCTTGAATGAGTTCTTAATCTCTTTATTGCAAATCAAACAAAACAATTCGTCGCAGTCTTTCATGTATTTAAGCAAATGATCGCCGAATTCCTTCACATACTTCAGGTATTTCTCCTTCAGATCGGTCTTCACTTTTGGCATTTCTCTTGTATTGTATTTTCAATACTTTATTAAATGAATTTCAAATAAATTCTTACGTTATATAACGTAAGCCTAACTGTTGTCCTATTTTGTTGTCAATTATCTTAATATTGTTTACACAACAAACTTATCTTTGCATACCTTAACGCTTACAACAGATGTCACTCAACCACTTGTTTATTAGTTTTGTCCCATTTTTTAGCACTTGATTATCGAATAAGAATATTCTGATTCAGAACCGCAAACATTCCTAAAATAGGCTCAGATAACAATAACTTTACTCAAGAGTCTCGAGTCCAGACCAACATAAACCCTCATTTGGTATTTTATCAAATGCTCGAATTTTAAGTACCGATAGTTTTATAGAATATTCTCCAGATATCAAATCTATTCAGACGAGGAAGTGATAAGTTGTTGGGTTTATATCAAAATAATAACAAGGGTTTAAAATAAATACATCTTTTTTCATTTTAGTCTTTATTGTTTTTAAAATCAAAATTAAAAAATTGTTTTAAAATACTATTTATTTCAAAAAAATATTAAATAACTAACCGTTTTCTTCCGTATTGGAGTGCATGTGCTATATCTCAATTCCCTAGAAAGGTGTACTCGTGTCAGAATGAATTGAATCTAGATATAAGTGCCTGCACTCCAATACGGAAAGAGACGGCATTAAAACTCTGAACCATTTCAATGTTAAAGTATTGATATATCCCTTATAGCCTACTGTCGATGCATTACTTTTTCTCAAATGATATGTTTTTGTCAAAAACTTTTTGAGTCCAATAATTAAGAAAATAATTTAATTTCTGTGTGTTTTCTAATGAAATGATTTTTTGCCGACCGTTTAGTTTGAAAACGTTGGGTACAATCAGTTGATTCGCATTCAAATGCTTTCTCTCCCGTATGAGTCAATAAGTGGGCCTAAAATACATTTCGATTAAAATAATGTTAAACACTATTATCATAACTGTATGTATGAGTTATAATCAACAATTTTGAATTTCGGCGTTTTCATCGAGAATATACTTTTAAAAGATAAACCATAAGAGATAGAAATATGGTTCCATGTGAAATAACGTGCCATTTAATAATCTCTTTGTAATGAGATTGGTCAAAATCGAAAATTCGAGATTCAAAAATTTTATTTCAATTGTATTTTCGAGTATAACACAGAAATTCAAAGCTGTTGGTTATAATATATAATTAGTGTATAATGGATTCGGGTAATGCCCGGAAAAGCCCGATATTGCCCGCCGAATTTCAAAAATTTGTTCCGGGCAGATGTTACAAATGCCCGATATTGCCCGGAAACTGCCTTAAGATTTTTTAAAGATAATGCAATTATTATGCATTTTACTCAGTCCTTTCATTATGAAATGCATACCTATTGAGAATAGTTATTGTTATTTGAAAAAAATAATAATTAAACACATATATTAAGCTATTATTCTTTATTCTGACATATTTTATCATTTAATTCAAAA
>JAQFXN010003630.1:0-10708 GCA_034693365.1 Liacarus xylariae | reverse complement strand
AATATAAAGGTCATTGATGGTTTGAAATATGAAAGATACATGTATTCATATATCACTGTTCAAGTTCTAGTCATTTTGATTTTGATTAAAAACATTATTACTGAATAATATCTGGAATTGTATGTAAAGGTGGCTCACGCGTCCACTTTTGAATTTCCAAGACTTTATTTTATTTGTAGAATACTCGATAAATCTAATTACCGGTAGTAAGTTAAAAGGTTGAATAAAACATTATCTATACTTTAAACATGTTTTTACACAGTTATTACATAACATTATATAACATATAAACTAACATAAATATAATCTGCACAGATTTTAATGTTAACTCAAGGACGGGTAAAAGGAATAGTTTTTTAATGTATAATTTGACTGATTTGTGAATGACAACTAAGTATTAGTTTGCAATGAAAACTTAGCCATTCAAAAACACTTTATAACAACATTTTTATATACAGTGGAGATACATTTTAGACTTATTAGACTAAATAAGTCTAAAAGACTAAATAGATTTAAACTGAATGGCTAATAGATCATATTCTTAGCCTTTCGCTTTATTTTATGTTATTTTATTAATCTATAACAGAGAGCTTAATTTGAATTTAAAATAATTTGAAATAAAAACGTTTCTATCAATGATTAACATCTAATTTCAAACTAACATTTGCCAGGCGTTCATATGATAGAAAAAAATACGAATAAAAAGGCATCAGGGTTAGCCAGACTCGGCCGAGTCAGGGGGTATAAAGGTAGTATTTTGACAATTTTCCTCCAAAAAGTCAGGTTTTTTTCAAAATATAACAAATGCACAGGGGAAGTTAAAAATACGATTCTTTGCGCCTACGATTCCAAAAACAAGAGAGGTTATTTTGCAAAATCTCGGACTTGAAGGGTATTTAGGTTATACTCCTCACTGGCTACCCCTACCTTATAACTTTAAAGAATATGGAGATACCAATTTTGCATGAAAATCATAAGACATGGATGATTGTTTGTGTAACTTGATTGTTTTTAATTAATTTGATAAAATGCCTAATTAAGTTTACATTATATATTTAAATACTTACAAGTTAGAACTACGAGAAAAGCTCTGGTAACATATTCCATGGAATTTATTGAAAAGTCTTTAAATTTTTTCTCTGTCATATAATCTTGTATTGGCGGCCATATCTGTTCAATAGCCACATACATTTGCACCGGATATGACACCAACAGTACTAATGAGTACATAATATCAATACTATTATACACGGGTTCGTTAGGCAGTGATAGTGTTAAAACAGCCGCCACATCATCTCCATATTTTAAATATCCTAATAATCCAATCATCATGTATAATATAAGAACAATTACCAATGAGGAATTTACAACACCAAATGTTTTTGAGAAGTTTCTGCGGATTTTCATTGATCTGTATAAAGGCATTGTCTTAAAAAAATTATAAAAAATTAATCAATTAATAATTCTTAAAGGCTATGTCAGTAGTTTATAAATTGTCAAGATATTTTAACTCCAATATAAACATAAACTAAGCTTACTATTTAATAATACAACGTGGAAAAATTATTTCTATAACTACCATATTTAAAAAGTTATGGACGCTAAAAAATGCAATATTTTCTTGCAGTTTGTCTTACAATTTTTCTTAAAATTTGTAAATTTTATGATATATTAATGAATAAAAATAATTACAAATACATTGTGTGCGTATTGAACAACAGAAAGAATTTTTACTCTTAAATAGCTTTTACTTTCAATTTTATAATATTTTTCCAGAAATCACTTTGTTGCTCTAAAATAGCACAGTGGTTCTCTCTATCAAAATAAAGTAGATTGATAGAGTTAATAAAACTACTTTTCATATCTTGGGCTCTCGAATGGCAACATCATTGAATTAATTTTTATATTATAAAACATCATTTCCTGCCAAAAGAAAATTGTTTATAAAAATATTTTATAGGATTATTAATTCTACTTTAATATATGTATACAATGCTGAAAAAATCATTAAAATATCTCTTCTTGTTTTAGTTTAAATACGAAATTTGTATAAGTTTGAAAATTAAGAATAAAATGTAGCATAGTACAATAGTGTTTATAGTTAGAAAAATAATCTTTATAAAAATGATATTGTTTCCATCATATATCATTAGAGAATTTTCATTATTACATTCTGTAAACAACAAATTTCAAGTTTTAGTTTTATTGGAAATTATAAGTCCTTAAACTTAATAAGAGGCAATAAAATCGATATATTTGTTATATATCTAATTACTATTTTGTTATTAGGGTTATTATTAAGTTTAATTGAAGATAACAATAACTTTGAATTGATTTTTTAGAGTTTTCAGTCAAAACAGAAATCACCCATAACTATATTAAAATTTCTTTATAGTCATGATTTTTCATAGATTCCCATACTATTGTATTATAATAGTCTCACATCTCTTTGGAAACTCTCAATCCATAACATTATTATAACTTGGCATCCTATTGCTTAACCATATATATGTCTATCTTAGATAAATAGTAAGTGGTTCAAAATGTCGCCGAAAGTTTATGATTAATCAGTATCATAATCCCCATCCCATAGGATTACCATTAGATTCCATTACAATAAGTTTATAATAGGTTCTAATTCTATAAGATGGAATTATTGTAGTTTTTCATCACATTAAATGTTTCTATCATAGAATTATCATAATTTCTCATCCCATATGATCATTATAAGCTCTAATCTCATACTATCTATTTCAATAGGATTATCATAGGCTCCTAGCATGATCTCATAGCATGATCATAGGCATCCATCTCATATAATTTTCATATTCTACCGCCTCATAACATTATAAAAGGTATAATCAGCTTGATTTATCAGAGAATCTTATCCCATTTGATTATCAACAACGATTATGGTAAGTAAGGAGGTAGGGGCGGCGGTGGGAGTAGTGTGAAAACGAATTTATATACCCTAAAGTTCTGCAGATACCCCGCATGTGTGTATAACCCGCAGCTCTTGAAATGTAGTTATTTTATAAATTAATTAGTACAGTGCTTTCTCGATTGTGTTAACCATTGATTCTGTTAACTAACGGATTCTATTAACCTATACTCTAAACCTAAAACCATATCTATAGGCTGTAATACAAAAATTGATCAATTCTGTTAACTATTGATTATATGTACTAATCGATTTTGTTAACTTATATTCAAAACCAAAGTTAAAGATTTGTGAATAAAATATACCGGATTCTATGAACTTTTGGATAAACAAAAACTTTGCAAAACACTTTTTCAGTTTTAAATTTTAGTTTATAATTAGGATTTTGACTTTCATGTGCTGGTGCATAGGTTAAAATTGATATAATTGTTTTTCTACAAATGTTTTAGTGAATATTATGAGGTTGATTTATATAATGTGTAAAGTAAGGGATGTCGAAAGAGGGTATTTCGAGATCACTACTTTCTAAGCAGGATATCGCCTAAATAATTAATTAGGGGTTTTGCCACCTTAAATAAGCGAGTAATATTTGGGAAATTTTTGCTTACTCCCCCTACCAATTTATGAGAAAACTTTAATCTTTCAATCAAACCCTTTGAGTTTTCGATAAACACACATAAAATTTATCATATATTTGAGGTGGGAAGTACCCCTTATTGATTATTTTGGCTATATCTCGCCTATAAAGTAGTGATTTAACCATATCCGCCTTTCGACATCACTGGTGTAAAGTAGTGGTCCAAACCGGATCGGTCAGGATTTTCAATTAAAAAAATCTGATTTGATGGGGTCGAACCTCTAACTCTTAAATATCGCATCGGACAGGGCCTAAAATACTGAATAGAATTTGAACTTAAAATCAAATATGTAATAACTAGGCGCTGTATGTTAATAAATAAGTTAATATTTAAAATAAAGTTTTAGAAGATTATTTCATTTAATAAACAATAATGATATTTCTGATAGAATGTCTAATTTAAATTAAAATAAAGTGGACAATATTTTTTAATTATTTATAATTTTGAAATTTGTTTACCAAAAATTTCGGATCGGACCGGGCACCATAAATAATATTTTAAATTAGATAAAAACCACAAACTTTTAATTTAAATCCAAAATGCAATTTTCGAAATAATTGATATTTATCAGGCATGGGAGAAGAGGGAATCTCATGATGGTATTTTTTGCGAAGCGATGGGTGTTCCAGCCTGTGACGTCTTATTTGTCAAATTTTGGACAGGGGTTCCAGGGGAGGGTATTGCGCAATCATCAAATTCTTACAGAGTTTAATTAAAAATGACGTAATTTAACAGAATTTCGACTATTTCTGCAAGAATTTAACAGAATTTTACAATTTAGGAAAATTAATATTAATTCTGTAAGAATTTAACAGATTAACAGAAATTGACCAAATTTAGCAATTATTTGAGAAAATTCTTTCATTTTCAAGAACTTCACAGAATATTCTTTAAAAAACGACGCCTTTGTCTCGAAATTGTTATGGGGGAAGGGAGCTATCTCGCATGTGACCTTTTAATATCCGGCTAAAATCACAGTTGAGTATTCCGGGCTGGAGCTCCCTTTACTCATCCCTGATATTCAATCGAATTTTCTAAAAAGCAGATATGTATAGCCTAATTGATTCTATGAAGTAATCGATTCTGTTAACTAAATATCTCAAACCAAACGTTTTAACAGAATCGAGAAAGCACTGTATAGATAACCCGCACCTAATGTATAACCCGCAGATGTAATATTTTAATAATCATGGATACGCAAAGGAGTGGGAGTAGAACCCGGAATGCTCTCTAGAATTTCGGCCGGATAGCCCTATAGGCTCTGCAATTTATCCCATCCCTCATAACAATGTTCAGATTTAATTTCGCAATATTCTGTCAAATTGTGTGAGAAATACCAGAATTCGGTTAAATTCTTTTTAATATATCTGAAGTTTACCTAAATTCTTACAGAATTCATAATAATAAATAAAGTTTTTCTCAATAAATAATTATCATTTTTATTATACTGTTTAACCTGACGAAACTTTTTAAATCTTTTAAAATAACTTTAGAGTTAAAATAATGCACATTTAGTTCGTGCTAACATATTAAAAATGTCTAAATGTGTGCAAAATGTTATTTGAGACAGATCTTTTGGATAGTAGCACGTTTTTTCAAAATATTACGGGTCATATAAACTATTAGTAAATAAATGTTTTTCAAGTTTCACATATTTTATTGACAGAGTTTATGTGAATCCGTATTATTTTTTCTAAAAAACGTATTGAGATTCAAATGGTCTGTTTAAGAACCAGTTTTCTAAATTAGATATTATATACAAAACTTATAGAACAATAATTAATTAGTTTTCTAATTTTTTTTTGTAAATTTCTTTATTATTTAATAGAGTTGAAAAACTCATGGGCAGAATTCAGCTTAATATCAAATTCCATATCAAAATCTATAATTAGGTTAAATTCTAGAGAATTAAAATGATATGAAAGTATCTTTAAAATTATGTAATAATATATAAATGTCTATAAAGCTGATTATTGAATGAATTTTTAACAATAAAGCAATAACAGGAAAAGGAAGGTATGGTAAGATTACCACTAGATGATATATTACAAAACAATCAATTAAATGCTGCTTTACACTTAAAGTAAAAAAGGTCAATTTTTGCTATATTTTTCAAAATTTTCTCGTGTATTTGCAACAGAATAGTTCTGACCAGTGTAATATTTTGATCTGAAAGACACTTTTAAAAATATATACATAAATATACATTTACATATTAAATGCTTTTTCTAATTTTCTCCTGGCATTTGAAAATATTTTTAAATTATTTTGAAAAACTAACTCTATTCCTAAAACATCATCAAGTTTCTTTTAGCTTAGCAAACAATAAGTCTAAAAAATTCCTACAAGTTATTTACAGATATTGCATAATAAAAATTAAATTTTTTATTATAACATTTGAATTTCATTTAATTATATATATATTATGCAATAATATAATCTTTCATAATATTAACTTAAGTTGCACAATTTCATTTGATAAATATCTCTTATATACTAAGTGTACGGAAAATTCTAAAGCTGCTGCAGAAAATAAGAAGATACCAGAAATTTCTAAAGTGGATTTTGTAGCCCTGTTGACTAATAGCTTTGGTTATAAATTTTAACCCTCTAAAATAGCTAGTTTAGTAAAATATCTGTGTCTATCTTATTTATTCTAGAGAAATTCAAAAACACCTTGAAAATACATTTAAATCTGAAAATTGTAATTGTTCATTTTTTGGACATTTTTTATCGCATGAAAAAACCACGCAAGAAATATAATTTCAAACATGCGATGTGTAATGAACAGGTTGTGCTTCAGATTTTCATCAAATGTATTTTATTCAATTATAAACTGGTCAATTGTAGCATCATGGTTTGTGATTTAAACAATAAAAAATTCAATTATGATTTTTAAATTTATGGCAAAATAATAGAAAGTAATTTTAGCAAGTTAATCTTAAAATTCATTAATTTGGTTCCCCTTAACATTTTCTTATGAGGAATTCATGTTTTCATACTATTAACAAAATGGTTCTGATGTTAATAATTGATCTCAAAACTCATTTTTTACAATTTTAAAAATACGCTAACACAACCGATTTAAAAGTTGCTAGAATAAAGACGAGATATTTAAGTTGATAAAAATTATAGGCAATTCTAATGGATAGTAGGGCTACAAATTCCACTTTACAACTTTCTGATATCTTGTTGTTCTATATCTTAGCTTTGGAATATTTCGCACACTTATTAAAATTAATTTAATTAAATGATGCAAACTCTTTATGAAATCAAATTATATGACTATAATTAAATATTAACATACCACTGTAATTCCCTCAAATGTAAATACTGCTGTGCTGAAGAACAGGGGTAATTCCGTACCAAAAGCTGTTCGCGTTGATATTGGCGGCACATGTTGTACAAGATTATAGAGTATAATCCCAAATGAAGCCAATTGAACAATATTGGCACAAGCTGATGCAATAGACAATATGCGGATACTTTTATTAAAATTTATCAAGATTAAAACAGGCAGGAGTATTAGCAGATAGTATTCTATTGATATATCCGCTGATGAAACGTCCATATTTATCAAAAACTTTAATTATATTAAAAAAAATTACTTGATCTAGTTATAAGAGCCTTAGATAATTATTAAGTAAATCGAATTTTTGTTACCTTTTTAATATTTTCGGCTATAAATAAAAAATAACTGCAGCAAAAGCCCATTTGTGTTAATATGAGAAATGTAATTACGAGTATTTTCGAAAGTTTTGCAAATTTCCTCAATGATGCTGGTCCATTACTCACTGATAATTCCGCTAACTGGGAAGAACAATTATCACTACATAATAATTTATTTTTCCATACATTTGCAGTAGTAATTTGCAACAATTTAACTTGTTAGTTTTATATTAAATAAAATAAGTGGTGGCCGTATGAGGGGGTATAGTTAATGGTAAATTGAGAAAATGCTAGGATGAGATGCCGAGAAAATGTGGAAATACTTAATCCTTAAATATGAAAAATACAAAATGAGAAAAAAGTGATAATAAAAGGTTATATCTGCGGCACAATAAGTAAGAGGGTGGCATTTTGAAAAATCTTAAACTCAGAGCTTATTTATGCAAACCTTATATTCCCTTGGCTACCCTTGTTCTTGTATTATTAATCAAGTAAGTTAATATTGTATATATACTCTATATATTTTAGCTATGCTACATTTAAATCTTTTCCCCGTATAATTATCTAAATCAACTACGATTAATAAATTAATAAAAAAATTACCTCTTTATATTCAAATGGTTCATCAGTTTTAACTTTTTCGCACAGAAGTTTGTTGATGTCAATTAGCATATGAATGCATGTATTGCATAGAATACCTATAATTGGTGTTCCAATTAATCCCAGCACTATTCCGGAATAGCTAATTTAAAATAATATAAACTTTGTTAATTTTCTAATATCAATAATGTTAATTTGATTATTTTTAAAAAACTCATTACCTAAAAGCTTTTGGCATGGCTAAGATGCCAGTGCCGATATATGCTTTTAGTAAATGCATCAATGCTTGCATACTAGTAACACGGTCCATTATTTTTAATAAATAATTATTAGATCACCAAAAATACAATAATTTTTTAATAAATAGTTAACCGATTTTTAAGGAAACAGCATTCAATTTTAGAAAAGTTATGTTATTAATTAATGATAATTTTTATTTGTAAATATTTTTTGAAAATTAATTTTTATATATTTTTGCATGTCACATTAACATGTCAATTTTTGCACAGCATTTTTGTTCATGCTTGTAATGATTATTTTACAATATTTAGTGCTTATAATTATTAAATATTTCCCTTTAATAATGTTAAACATTATTTAGAGTACATTTCCCAGGACTTTTTATTTGTGTAATTTTATTATAAATGATAAAAATTTTATTTAAACTATCTTCACGTGATAACAGTTGAAATTACAGGATAGTCAATGCGGTTAAATATTTGATATACAATAATTTTTTTAAATAAGCTAGTTAAATTTTTTTAAACTATCATTTAATAAAATTTCTGAGATTCTATTTTTTATTTAATTAATCTTGTTAAATAAAATTTAAAATTAAAGTAACCTTATACAAAGATTTATATTTAAAATTCTCTTGTTATCACTGAGTTTATATACGTAATATTTTATATGAATATAAATTATCTTCATAAAAATTAATTGAGCCATCATTTGTCATCAATAAAAAGAGAGCAAAACACCATTTATTTTAATGATTAATGTCTAGCTAAAGTAAAAAGAATGCTGGTTTATTTAATTATTTACGTCAATTCTGTATGGGTTCATGGTATCTTAATATAAATTAGAATTATCATATGATTGGCAATATATATAAAGGAACAGTTTATTAAATTATGACATTGACAATAAAAAATAGTTTTCACAATTTAATCTCGATCTATTAAAAAATTATCTTATTTAAAAGTTTATACATTTTTTATATTTATAGTCAAGCAATCAATTCCATGTTCAACTGCTGAAACGATACTTATATTAGCTTTAAATTATCTTTTATCCAAAATATTATAATAATTTTTATGAGATTATAGTCTTTGTATTAATAGTTTTCAATGTTTAGTATTATTTTGAATATTAAACTGAAAAATAAACTATTAATACAAAAAAATATAATCAAAAAAATAATTATTATCTTTAATATGAATATAAAATATAAAATATTAATATGAATACAAAATATTCTATTCGAACCAACTTCTTCTTGTGTTAAGATATCTTCATTAAATCTTGTTCTTGGGTTGTGGTTCGAGGCAGTCTCGACCAGCAGGATTTTGCATCTCAACTGTGGTTTGCCAGCTCTATAACAACTATTGCACAACTCTCACATCCTTTGTTAAAGCATTTACTATATCTCTACATCGAGCTCCCATCCACTCAAATATAAGATGATATTTCTCTATTTAATTTCAATATAATGACCAATTAATTAAATTTTAAAATACCATTTATGAAATATATTTAATAAAAATATTTAATAATAGATGTTAAACAATTAATTGACTTTTGTTTAGAAAATACACGATTAAAAGGATATATTTCTAGTTATAGTTTATTTCCAATAATTTTTACTTGAGTCAGAATAATTATTTTCAATATAAAAGTTTATTGATTTAAAAACAGGTAAAATCTTTTCTAATTTCATGGAATTTATTCCTTGTCTGTACATGTCTAGTCATACTAACATATCAAAATTATTTGTTAGGAGAAAAGTTGTAAAAGCTTTATATTTTAAAATGATAAGTAAAATTGTTAAGAATGCTCATCAGGGGACGGCAAGGTCGACCGAATCAGGGGTATAGATGGGGTATACAGGGATGTATTTTGAAAAAATTTTGCCAAAAAGTCTGAAGAGGGTTATAATTATTTAAAAAATTGAAAAATGCACAGGGAGTAGTATAGTTAAAATATGTCTTTTGCGCCTGCGGCGGAATTTTGCCAAATCTCAAACTTAATAGGATAATAAGAGTATTCTCACCCTTGGCGACCCCTGATGTTCATGTACACGATCTTAATTTTAAACAAAATAGTAGTTATTTAGAAGCATTATTACAGGCATTCAAAATAAAACCAATGAACAATGCATTTTCATCACTATTCGTAAATTTTACCGTATTTCTGAAAATTTTCTTTTCTCTCCCTATGCCGTAAAAAATTAATATTTAGTTTCTTGAATTAACTCAAGTAATAGAATTGAATCTTTTAATTGTTTTTATATCGTTTATCTTTATATTTCACAAAATAGAAGTTCAATAATTTGCATAGTATAAAAAGGCTTCAGACGTATGATAAGTTTAGTTAAAGCAAATCTTAGATCATACATCCTAGAAATTTAATGTATAGAAAATAGCTCATATTACGATAGTGAAAAGTGATCAACCCCGGTATACTCCAGTAGTAATGTATATAGAATGAAACGCCACATCAACATATTACATAATACTAGAGGTCATTAGGGAGAGAGAGAGAGAGAGAGAGAGAGAGTGAGGAATTCAAAAGTTCACTATTAAGTCTAATAATATGCAAGAATACTTTTATAAATTAGAATAAAATGCAAGTTCTCTTT
>JAQFXN010003629.1:0-10708 GCA_034693365.1 Liacarus xylariae | reverse complement strand
GATTATGATTCATTAGTAATGAACAATATATTTCATACTCATAGATACAACTTATTAAACAACTAGTATTGACTATAAAATATTTATTAAAAACAATAACTATTAAACAATAAATAAATTAATGAATTGTAAATTTTAAATATGGCTTTAAGTGAATCAAATAGATTAAAAATAATAAAAAGTTTAGGTGAAGGGAAGAGTTATAGAGCTATAGCCAGAGAAATTAAATGCTCTCCTACGACAGTGCAAAAAAGAGCTATTAGCATAAATGTATGTAAATCCATCCAAACATATTATTGATTAACAATATATAGACAACTGAAGACAGGATGGATATCGTGTCCACTTTATAATTGTCTTAATTGTATATGGAGTTGAATGATTTGACGCATATGCCCATAAAGGATATTGAACTTAAAATTCACAAGGCATTCCTTAATTTCAATATTCTTTCTGACAACATGTGTCAAATCATTGAACTCCGTATACCTTTCACAATAAGAATTTTTATGAAATTTTATTAAAGATGACCAATTTCAATTAGATTGCAGTCCATATGAGGGTATAAATTTCACAAAATTGTACTCTATATCCCCCTAGAAAATTGAGGGATAGTTTTACAGAGTACCCACCGGAATGCTAACTTGGTCATCTATAATTTCATTGAAATCTATTCAAATTTCATTATTTTGTTTCTAAGAAATTGAATTTTAATGTATTAATAATTATTTGTTTATATTTATTTCAGTTCTTTAATATCACTGGGAATTGAAGTCTTAGAGTCAAATGCGTTTCAAAACTATAGAAATTTGACTGATTTGTGAGTAAAAACATACTGAAAAACATAAGTTAAATAAATTTGATTGCTTTTTATATAATTAACAGATATATGGAATCACTGGAAAGGCTTCATTTGATAGAATCTGGCGTTTTCTTGCATTTGGATCATTTGCGAACTGTGTATGTGATGTATAATAGAATAAAACGCTATATATTTGATTGAAATATGATTAATAGTGTCCGTTAAGGCATACCAAACATATCAGAACGTTATGTACGGCAACAGTCAATTTAGATACTGTTTATATGCCGTCAATTAGAATATCATTTGTTTTCGTTATTCCATGTCTGCCATCACTAATGGGAGTGATTTGAAGATAACTAATAATATTCACAAAATAGTATTTTAATCCCAAAATTGAAGTTTGTTTGCGATTTGAATTTGAAATTTTGAATTCAATATTAAACTAATAGAAAACATTCATGAATTTTAAAATGAAATGAATATTTTTCAATGAATATATATTATTTCTTATCTATCCTTATCTATTATTTTCTTTTTTTTTGTAATTTATTATTTATAGTAAAACTGTAGGAATAAATGACAAATATCTTGAGGATGAATTCCCACGCCCTGAATGATACTTCTCTGCACTAACAGAAATAATTGGTTTTCTAAATAACTAATTATATATTAAGAAAAAGATTGAAAAATTTTCAACAATTCATAAACTGATTAAGATTTTGAAGAAATTTTTAAATTAAAAAAAATGTAAATCTTAAATCACAAATATTTGATTTAAGCAAAAATTAGTCTGGACAAATGACATTAATTTTTCATTAACATTAACGTTTCAGTAAATTCCGTATTTTAATACTATAAATCAATAATAATTAAAATAATTATTAAAATGAATACAAGTTTTATAAATAAATTATCCGACAATAAGGCGATTCGGCTTAATTTTAATAATTATTTTAATTAACAAAAATAAATTATATCTAACAATACTTTGTAAACAATAACTTACAATCACTGCTTATGTACTGTATATTGAGTACTGCTTACAGTTGCTATGAGTTGCTATAGCCTATAACTTATCGAATCTTTTTATTCTTCTTCATTCAATTGTTTGTCTCAATTATTGTTTATAATTTCCAAAATATTATTTGCATGAATAAATAAGTTAAAAGCTTTCTTTTATTTAAATATTCATGATGATGTTGGAAATCATTTTAAGCTACATGTAAATTTGATTTCATTAGACTTTAATCGAATCAAAATTATAATCGCATAAATAAAACGCTTCCAGGATAATTCATCGTGTAACAAATCATCTTGGAGAAAATTTATCGTGAAACGATTAATCGTCAATTCGGCTAAATTTAATAGTAATTAACTCGCTACCGTTCGCGTAGTATTTCACCTAACCTAGATTGAATAAAAATTAATTGATATTATTGATTTTGTGTAATTAATAACTAAATTTAATTGACGATTATGCTACCATGTTTTGTTTCACGATAATTTGTCCTGCTACCAATAAAACAGCAGAAAAACTCGTTTGCACTGAAAATCAGCCCTCGGTTAAGTGCAATGCGAGAATAAATAATAATAAATTCAATTCAATTCAAAATTGGCCATTCATACTAAAAGATATTGAGACAAACACATTAAATTGAAAAGTCGTTGAAGCAGATAATGAAAAGGTGTTTCTTTGTTGCTCCCCTTTTCACCCTAACCTTTAGTATTCTTTGATCATTTTAAAACAGGTATACTATAAGGTCTTTTTTCTTTCTTTTTGTTTTCACATGTGTTATATTGAAACATCAAAATTGTATTATTTTCTCATTAAATTCTTTTTTTGAGACTTAAACTTATGGCTCTAAATGTCCGTTTAGTTCATGTAATAAAAGGGCAGATTTTACGATAAGTATTGAAAAAATTATGACTTTTACCGCACATTAATTTTTTTCTTCATTCACTTCACTCATTCACAGCACGCGTTCATTCATTATTAATTGCTGAACACATATAAATTGATATAATATGTCGACAGAGAATATCTGATTACACATCGATTAAACTTCATTTGGTTTTATTAATTGAGAATATTGTAGTCCTTTTATATAAATATAGTTTATTTCATAAAATAGAGAAAAGAATTCATTCATTGTTTGGAATTGTGGGCCAAAGATAAGGAAACTTTATTTATTATTTGTTATATTCTTTAGTTATTACACAAGAATAACATTAGAATTAGAGTATAGTTAGGAAATTACACAATAAGAGAATGCAATAGAGAGTACCGGCGGTGTCATTAAGAGTGTCTATGGCTTAGCTGTTTGACTCAGCTATTGTACAGAATATCATTAATAAATACTACTCAACAGCGATGCGCAAGCTTTCAATCAAAAAACAGAATTTTATGGAATGCGGGAATATTAATAAACTTGTCAATATTTATAGAAACATACTTGATTTGGTGTTACATTTACTATACATCAACATGTAGTATTTAATTTCAAAGAATTATTTCACAGAAAAGTTACGAACAATTTCGATGTAAGCAGGCATAATTTCAGCATTATTTTGTGTTGTTATGGAATCAAAGTAGTAAAATTACAAGTGCTTAGGCAGCAGATATACAAAAGTCATAGTCTATGACTCATAGATGATAAACAACTTCATATAATAATTTGTAAGAAAGGTTAACTTATATTTGTGAGTGAGCATTCTTGGAACGGAGGTTAGATTGGTCAAATTAAGGTTAGACGAAGGGTAACTGTGTTAGAAGCTGGGGTTATTTTGCCCTAAGCACATCTACTCCTACCCTGAGGACACTTGACTTTTCAAATCAAAAGCAGAAAATAAGCTAAGAATTGAGTTCTCGTAATAGAAATACTTTGTTACTCAACCAATGATTGTTGATCTGAAACTGTAAAGCACTTCGTATATAACGAGAGAAAAGTAATTTAATTTTTAAAATCTAAGAGCCTTTCTATTGGAATTGTATTTTAACGAAATTTAATTATTAGAATTTCAAAAACAAATTCTAGTTTCAGAACATATAGTTTTTTGTCATTTATTTTTAATGAGATTAGAATAACTTGTTTTACAGAGTTGTGAATTTTGGTGAGAAGAGAACCAGTTTATAATATTACAGAGAGTATAGAATATTCTCTGTTGTAATCACTGTTGAAGATGAACACAGAATTTTGAACAAAAGTATAAATCTTAAATCATATTTCTAGTACAGTGTAAACTAGACAAGAGCTAGTTATTTTTCCTTTAAACCAATCAAATGTAGTTATAATACAGTAAAGTGTCTAAAATAGGAAGGAAATCCAAATCCTGCTTTTCACTGGTCTAAACAATACCAGCAAAAATGTTTTCTGAGTCAGTTTATAATTGGAGCGATTATTTTGATTTATCCAGTGTTTGAGGCTTAGAATAACAAGGATATTTAGAGGAATAAATTTATAGAATATGCTCAACATTTCTATTGTATTTATTTATATAATCAAAACACATTAAATCTGAGTAATGTCTGATTCTGTGATTATAGGATCCAAGTTTTAAAGTTTATTTCTCTACTAATCTATATTTCTTAAAATAATCACTTTATAGTGATTTACAGTACAATACATGAAGGCTTTGATAGAATTTGGTATTTTCTATCAAAGCCTTCATGTATTTTTGGTATTTCTTAAGAACCGATTTCAGTCACTTTTTAAATTACTCTATACTACTCTATCTAAACATTTTTTACCTTACTTATACCAAATGTAATTATTGCACAACACGTTCTGTACGTTCAGAAAATAGCCGCTGGAATGGACTGATTTTATAAGACTATTGACTCTACTGTTCCTAAAATCCTAAATTCACTAGAATTTTAGCTTTTATTTACTTAATAAATAATAATCTCATTAAATATTTAAAGGTATATAAAATTTGCGCCATCACTAAAGCACTTACCAGAGGGTGTATTTATGGGCACTTTCAAGAAGCTTAGGATTTTGTAAGTTTTTCTAGAATTATGTAATAATAAAAGGATTGTAGAATTGTTTTCATACTTTTATTACTGCTCTTATAGGAGAATAGTTCAGACAGGACTGGAATCAATGCCAGCACTGAATTATGTGGAGACGACTACCCATTGGATAATCTCAATGATGTGAGTCGTTTGAAGTGATGAAAAACTGCTCTTAACTCAGATTCAAAATTCATCTCTCATCGAATTAACTGATCTTTTTTAACAGCGATTTCGATAGCAATAGAATCCGTAACTTAACCTCACATTCCATTAAAGTTAAGGCAGAAATCATGTAAGTATTGCAATGAATGAATGAATGGGCTCTCAATTGTAAGGTCAACAACAAAATGCGAAATTGCATTCGATTTTCCATTGATTCTCCAATTTTCCATTTTACTGCTCTCTCTCTCTCTCTCTCTCTCCCCTCCATCCCTTTCTTCCTTTCCTCCTTCTCCTCTCTATGCATACCGTTCTCTCTTTCTCTAATAACAAACTCCTTTTGCTTTCCTAATCATTCCGTCAGATCTTATTCACAGATCTCTGACTACGCTTTTTTAAAAGCATTGAATCAGACTTTTCTCACCATTTAATTGAATTCTTTTCCTCTTTTTTTGAATGGTTTGACAAACGAACAAAAAAAAAACAAAAAATACTTTATATTATATAAATATATCGATATATAGTCAGAACACCCATAGGGAGTGGTATTGCTTGGAATACCTATATGTGATTCTTTGGCTAATCTCTAAAAAGACACTGGAAATGCACACCTCCTGAGCTACTTTGAGACAATTTCATTCTTTCTATCGAATTAAATGAGTTTTCAAACAAATGATTATACAATAGCTCTTGAATTGTAGCACAAATTATCCCTTCCTGTAGTTTTGTATTTGAAAATTCCTATATAGAGATAATATAATTCATGATTCACTCTAAGCTCTAAACTCTATTCTCATTCATTGAGATTTAATTACAAATCTTTATTATTCTGTAATATATGCAGACTTTGCGATGAATTTAATTATCATAACATTATTTTTAAATAACATTATAATAACTGTTTTTTTACAATTTATTTTAATGAGTTTCGATTCAATTATTTTGAATTTTTCAAAAATAAGCTTTTATTACATTTGCGTTTAAATTGGTTTTTATTTTAATTTTAAGTTTTTTAGGATCTGTTAAGGAATTGCAGAATAAACATAAAAATTCCATTCTATTGGAAGCGAAATGAATTGATTTATACATTTAAATGGATTATAGTGTAGAAGCCCTTGGAGTGGATAATGAGATTTTAAATAAAATAAAAAAAAAATAGTTCAAGAATTTTAATAAAATGAAATCTCATTCATTCATTCATTTTTTAAATGATCACGACATTAGGCACTGAACTAATGCTATATATTCTGAATATTAAATTCAAATTGTTCTTCTCTGAAAGGAATATTGACTACAATATGATTGAATGCGTCCATAATTGGGCATTTCATGGCTCACAAATCGCTAAATTGTGAGTAAAAGCTAATTATTCTAATAAATATTTTTTAAACAATCATGAATTTAATCAAATATTTCAGTAAATAAATAAAAATAAAAGGATATCTCATTAACACACGTTTAAATTTAAAATCAACAATTTGTATGACAAGAGTGTGAATAAAATACTATATAGACAGCGATGCAGATTTGGTGGTGCGCGCATCACAAAAATATACATATATGAAAGAATTCCTTCATAAGACGTTTGAGATTAACTGCCGTAAATATGACAGAGAATTAGTTGTTGACTGACAAGTATAGAAATATTGCAATAATAATCAACAATTGTTTAGCATATATTGTATTCATGCCAGTATAATATATGCTAAACAATTGTTGACTATTATTGCAATGTCTGTATACTTGTCAGTCAATAACTAATTCTCTCTCATATTTACTATAGTTAATCTCAAATGTCTTATGAAGAAACTTATTCACATATACTTTATATTTGCGAACAAATATAATAATTTTCTAATACTTTTATTCAATGCAATAAATAATCTATTGAATAAAAAATTTTCCGAAAACGTAAAGTCTATTCCTAAAAATATGAGCAAAACTTTGTAAATCTAATCGCGAGGTTCTAACAATGACCATCAACTTTCCGATCATACTATATACATTATTGCATAGTGTTTCACTATATTTTTTGAGGTGGTTTTCAGATTTCGATATACAGACTCTACTCTGTCTGATTATTGTATGCTCAATTTCAACAACTAAAAGTGTTCGAGAATTTTATAAATTCCTTTGGAAATATAGTGGAGTTAATAGCATTTAAATTTTTAACTTTAATAATTTAGATAACTTGACTTTTCCCCCAGTGCAATTATTGTAGATCCAGGGTCAACAATGGGACCAACCATTGAAACTATTATATTAATACATAAAGTCCTTAGCATTTATTTTTGCTCTACGCTCTATACTATCCTTATATTGTCCAATAGATTATTGCATTGAATAAAAGTATTAGAAATTTATTATATTTGTTCGCAAATATAAAGTATATGTTCAATTTTTTTAGTGTCAAACATAAATAAAATTGTTGAACTTTCAATTACGAGAAAATGAAGAGTAAAAATTCAAAACTAATAAGTGGTTCAATATTATTACTCAGGTTTAAGCCAAAAATGATTATTAATATTGTTATACATATGGATAGTTTAGAAAGGCTTGAGACGTAGGGCAGAAATAAATACTAAGGACTTTATGTGACTACTATGGACTTCAAATGATATATCAAAACCAACAAGGTAGTGCTATATTATATGTGACTCTCAAAAAAGTGAGCAGAAATTGCATAAAACTAAATCACATAAATTAAAATTATATCAACCAAATTAAAACCGAATCAACTTTGCTTTAGGAAAAATATCTTTGACTTCTGACATTCCTCTAACCATTGAGGAAGCTTTGGTCCATTGGTCAGTCAAAATTAGCACAACTTTTTCAAATATCTTCGCGTTTGACCAAAGCTCTTGCAAGCATTTTCCAATGATTACTCACTTAACTGCCAATACTATTGAGTACAGGTATATATGCAATCGTTGATAAATAATGTGTTTTTAAAATCAATAAAAATATTTTAAATAAATTCAATTTCGATATACGATTAGTTGTATTTAATTTGAAATAAGTTTTATTTCATTAAAAAAATTAGTTTTTGAAATTTTTTTTATCAAATAATATTTGAGGGCATCAAACAACTTGCAACTGGCTCTCACCCAGGGTTAAATTATTATAATGTCTGCTCATCAGTGGTTTAACTGTAGATAGAAATAAGAAGTTTTGTGTAAAACTCTAATACTCTTACTGTTAGTCTTAGTTCTGACAAACAATTACAAAAAATTATTGTTTTTATATTTAAATTCAGAATAATTTTTTTCACAAATTTTCTTTAAAAATATCGAATAATTATCAGAATTTTAATGAATGATATTTTTAATATTTTGAATTCTAATAAGTATTTCATTTGTTTTGAATTTATGAATTGAGAACGGAATCTACGATTGTATTGACAGTCATTTTATTCCCGTCTCTTTCGTTCGAGTCTTTTAGTGACTTTATTTGCCAAATACTGGGATAAAAATGGACGAAAATAATTGGTCGCCTCATCAGCGACTGTATCACCGAATAAGTTCTGAATGCTTTTTATTTTTCTGATTTCTGTCTTTTTCAATAGCCAATGGGCACCGATTTGTTTCAATATAGTGTCACAATTGGGCCGAACCTGACTGTTAGTGTCAGTCATTTTTTGAAACAGTCCTCTCATATGATTGAAGTATTGCTTCAAAATTGTGACTCCAATTGTCTTATTATCCAATTCTTGTTGATAGCTATTAATCAGAAGTTTATTAATTGTTTTAATTACAAAAGTTAATCCAAACGTACATCTCATGACTGTCTGAGAAAGAAATGCCAAACAATTCCTGTCCAATAACTCCCAGACTATATATGTCTGCTTTGATATCATAGTTCTGATCCTTAAGCAGTTCGGGTGCCATAAACTGGAATCTGTTTTCTGCATAACCGTCGCCAATGTTGCCACTTCTTCGAAGTTGTTTTGCATCCATACCACTCACTGCTCTGTATCCTTCGGGGCGTTTCATATAACCGAAATCAGACAACTTGAAGACCTGTTCCGATACAATTCCCGTGGAATTTATTAGAATATTCTGTGGCTTTAGGTCTCTGTGAATGACCGGCGGTTTTAACGAATGCAAATAATTGAGACTTCGGGTGATTTCTTCGAATATTTCACACGAAATGAAATAATCAGTTAAAGTCATATCCGGTCTTTGGTGTGGTAAAGGGGGTGCGAATATTGTTGGCTTGTTTTTAATTAATTTATGCAATGATTGCCGAATACATAATTCCATTTGAATATAAAGGGTTTTGTTCTCTTTCCACACATCGAAGTACTGAACCACATATTCATTGGGTTTTTTCAACAAATTTCTCAATTCATTGATCTCATCGTCCCATTCATTGTCTTTGAATACTTTAAAGATAAAACAAAAATAACCTCAACTCAGATATGTGTAAACTAAGAGAGAATTTAATAAAATATCTTTATTTTAAAATTAAACTTTTTTATTTCAGTCCAAGTTTTAGGTTTGAATACAATTATTTCAACCAAATTTTTAGAGATTTGTTTGTATTAATTAATTAAAACTTCACTAATAATACGTTAAAAACACATTTGTTTTACAAAAGATATCAAATTAGTATACAATACAAAGCACTTATAATAAGAATCACTTATAATAAGAATCACTTATAATAAGAATCACTTATAATAAGAATCACTTATAATAAGAACTACAAATATAAACGAAATACAAACCAATTTCTTTGATTGCATATAATTTCCGATCCGTATTACTCATCACTTCATAGACTTTGCCATAAATTCCTTCTCCAATCACTAGTTTCTCATCAAAATCTTTCTTATATTTACCCCTAATATCTGGTATGGGAGGACGTAATTGATCCAATTGAGCTTTTAAATCCCTTTTTCTATCCAAATCAGATACATCAGCCACGGATGGAGTTCTCGAATTGATTTTTGTCCGCAAAAAGTTTAGAACAAATTCTTTCCAGGGATGGGTTGAATCAAAATTTACTTTATTTAAACTGACTTTGATTTCGTTGATCGCATTACTATCTAAACGTCTTTCATTGATTTGAGCCAAAACTTGTTCACAATCGGGTCGGTTTCTCATTTGAAAATTAGTCATATCCACAAAAACCTTTTCCAACTCACGGTAGCGTTGTTTCAATTTCTCATTTTTCTTCGCAAACATTCGATCATATCTGTAAATCAATAGTTCATTAATAAAATATTAAAAGTTAATTAATACTAACGAATCCATAGGGGTAAATACATTAATGCCATAAACTTCTTGTGCTATTACTCCTAATCTATATATATCTGCTTTGGTGGTAACATTGGATTGGCTATAATGTGGATAATTCACATCCATTTCAGGGCATAAATATTTATCGAATAGAATCATTCGTTCCCTATAATACCCGAAATCACTTAATTTTAAGAATTGTTTCGATTCATTGTTTCCGTCAGTGATTAAGAAATTCTTTGGTCTTAGATTTTTTGCAATAATCGGCGGATTCTGTGAATGCAAGTGACGGACACATCGAGTCATTTCTTCGAATATCTCACCCGACATGAAATAATTAATTACTGCTCTCTCATAGTCGCCAGAATCAGGACTAAATGAATTTGCCAGCACAGCAATAATGTGACTTAAATTCCCGGAACAGCACTCCATTTGACGGCAAATGACTTTCTCCGACCAATACTTTCCGATCGGAACGACTGAATC
>JAQFXN010003628.1:0-10708 GCA_034693365.1 Liacarus xylariae | reverse complement strand
GATAGTATTAGTTATTAAATAAGTAGACATTAAACAAGAAGAGCAACTGCTATGAGCATATACAAATGTATAGTTGCGATCGGGAGTTGATAAGTAGTAGGGGTTATGATAGGGGTTGGTGATATATGAAATATATCACAATATGTGGAATGTATTAAAAATGTATAAAATGAATACAAATTTTTGCTTTAAAATAATTAAAGGCTATAATCAATGAAGTATTCGTAACGATATATACTTTTTATAAATTAAGTGATGTCAGATCTATGCCCGCAAAATACAACACAAGCAAATTATTTGGCTTCTTGATGAAAATATGTTATTGATTATAAATCATTTAATTCATTAATATTTTATTGATTTATATTCTTAGTTGGAGAGCACTCCTTATTCTAATTAAATATATTTAAGGATTTTTATATTTTAATTTTTTCAGACAACGTCCCAAATAGGATCCGGACTTGTGATAATTTATAAACCCAATCTTGACCCATAATTAACCTAGTTCAACCCGCTAAACCTAACCCAACTTAGTAAAATGTAAACCCAACCCAAACCCGTCATTTTTATTGTTACCAAACTTGTTAAAAACTATGATTCTTCAATATAAACCAATTTTTCCATAATTTTCGGATAATTCGAGATAAATCTTTTAGTTTGCAAAATTAGTTTTAATAGATTCCAACATTCAATTAATAACAATATTTGTTTGTTTGAGAGCACATTGAATACAACAGTTTGATAAATAATGATAAGTAGTTAACGTATTTTTGTCAAGTTATGGGCTTTTGCTTTCTAAGACAAAGTCGCATTTGCGTCAATCGGCTTTAAGCCAATGCGTACACTTACCAATAGAGGAGGTCTATTGAGCCTTCAATCACAGTGGTGATGGGCTTTACTTATGAATAAGCGCACATGCGCACTATTAATCAGAATCTAAAGAGGAGGCAGATTTCTCAGGGGAAGACGTGCTGTCCCCGTGATGTGTTCGATAGAGTGTTTAGGTGTCCTGGTCCGAGCGCTTGTTCAGGACTAAACAGCTCGAGTCCTGTCAGCCACGCAGAACATCATTACGACCCGGGAGTGGACAAGGTCTAGGACCGGAACTGCAAATTATAGAGATGATGGATCTAAGTGAAGGGCGTTATGCCAGTGGTGTTGGATTTGGGCCGTATGGGACACGACCACGGCCGCAGGACTAGGCCAGCGGATGGCCGTACGCACTAATATGGATTAAAGAGCCCGAGAACGCTGAAATATGTGGATAACATAAAATGCTGCAAACGTAGTTCAAAAATAAATATTTATTATTTAGACTTTATATGTATTTTTTAACGACTCGAGTATTTAAAGAAGAAAAAGAGAAGTTTCAAACGTTAATGTATTTTTATCGTTAGGCCAAATATGAATTGTAGCATACAACTAAACAGTAATTCATTTATATATGCAAATGGTGAGCTTTACAGGCTGATTCAGCCTAATTGAAAACTATTACACATATATGATATATTTAAAAGTTGAGTTGGAGTTTATAATCTTTTTAATTCCTTTCATTATTCATATAAGTGAATCATAGGGTTAATAAAAATGTTTAAATTAGTGATAAGATTTTTGGGTATAGTTTAACAGTACATGTAGTTTTGATCGCCTTTGATATATGCAATCAATTTGTATATGAATTTTATATTGCAATTTACATTAAGACTAACAAAATAAATGCATTCAAGTTTTGTTACATCCCTTCTTTAAAATATTTGACTCAAAGTGCAAATTTTCCAATTAAATTAAATGAGTAAAAAGTAATATCTCTCATATTGCCAAATATAATGCCTCTGCAATAAGTTGAATGAAACTTTTTAGATTTAGTGAAAATAGAAAATATAGAAATCTATAGGAATTAACTTTTATAATTTAACAGATCATATGAATCACTGGATTTTATAAACAGATAAGTCAAAGCTAATACTAATAGCAGTGAAGCACTACTTTGAATCTTACAAACAATAATAAAAGCATTGTTTCATTACTTATTAAAAATCAAAATAAATAAGCAAATTATTTACATATCATTTGAATTAATAAATAAAAACAAAATGAATAATAGTTTTATAAATTAATTAAATATTTTGTTTAATGGATCACCAAATAAAAGAACTCCACTTATAAATGTAATGACAAGGGAGTCAAAAGAGCAAAACATCCCTTACTTTGGGAAAATAATATCAGAAAAATTAAATTCTGAGTTATAACTTGGAAATATACTCTGTCTACTATCTCATTGGACTGTGTTTATTGTCGCGGCGCGCGCTTACCCTTTGGTTGTTGTAGTTGAACAAGTGGTCAAATTGAAGAACAAACATTCCACTTTCAATCCAATTTATTAATTTTGAGATTAGTTTTGGATTTAAACAAATGATCGTGGTAAAATAAATGTCATTTAGAAAAAAATTGTGCACTGGTTTTAAAATTTTAAATAATAAATAAACTAAATGTAACCAATTTAAATTTTTATTTTTCTTCTTAATTTTATAATTTAGGTCTTTCTTTTTAATAATCTTGCAATAAACTAAAATATTTAAAAATTCTCGAGATTTTAGCACGTTAACAAAATTTTGCTATTTCAGTCATTTTATAATATTTTTTCATACTCTAAATTATAAATAATTCTTGGAAAATTGTTTTTATTTTTATTTTTTAACGCTATGTCTTCATAATTTGCTAAATTAGACATGTTAATGCATTTTTGGCTGAACAGAGTATGTTTATAATTGAGATAGACACTTTTCTATTCCATAGAATAAAAAAGTTGAAAAATTTATTTTTAGGTCTAGTCATAGGAAAGTTCATCACTGCTACAGATCCGGGTATACATTTTGAAAGAAAATTTCACTTCACATTATACGTGAAGCCTTGAGGCTGTCACGTATGTTGAGGTTATGGGTTTTCCAGAACTAGGACTAAAGGCATTTGCGTCAATCAACGCAAAGCCAATGATATTCAATTTTAATCAGGGATGTCCATTGGACTCCCAATCACAGTGGTGATGGGTTTTACTTATGTTTAAGCGCACATGCGCCCTTTTATTTTATATCCGAAACTTCAGAGAATATGTTCTCTAGTTTCGGGAGACTTAGAGAGATTCGAGTTCTAGTGCCAAGTGTGTAAACTCGAACCAGGAAAAGTATTTCCCATTTTACACAGGTCTCGTCTGGTCACTCCGTTCAGTAAGTCGGGGTTGGGACCGTCTTAGGGACGATCTGAGGTCCAGTATATTTACAGCCCGTAGAGATAGGCTCTCGGGAGAAGAAGCTCCACTTCAAGAATCCAGTAGTGACCCAGTGGCCGGATCCGAACACTGCTCCAAGACTTAACCGCTCGAGTCTGGTCATACACGCAGAACACCGCCTAGACCTAGGAGTGGACAGTAATCTGAACCTGCACTTATGTTACGAAGGCGATAGACCTAAGGGATGGGCGTTATGCCAGATGGCGTTGGATTCGGGCTGTATGGGACACGGCCACGCCCTCAGCAATTGGCAAGCAGATCGCCATACTCACTAAAGTGGGTTGGAGAGCCCGAGAACGCTTCAATATTGTAAATACATTGTAATTTTTTGTTCGGTTATCTTGAAGTAGATGAATGTGAATCTCGTAGTTTTTATGAAGTTAATTTACCAGAATATAATAATGAAAATGAAGAACATTTATTAAATGTTCATGATTATAAAGTTCTAAAAAAATTAATTGCATTAGAGAATTGTTTTATAAATGAATTTCTATAATCATTGAAAAAATTCTATCGTTAGTTCAAATGATTCGATTAGAGATTTTTAAAAATAAGCAGGCAATTGGATAAATTAATAATTGGAAACTCGACAATTTAACCCTAAATATTTAATAGATACTTTTTAATTTTAAAAAGTATCAGTTGCGATTTTTCAGGCGTGCTGAGAAAACCTACAAATAGACTGCTAGGAAAGGAACTATTTATCGAATTTTATCTGTCGTAAATGTAAATGAAATCAAAGAAATGCGGTGATAAGCAATGGAAAATAGTTGAATTATATCGGTATTTCTCAACTTAGAATTGGAGAATTGGGTAAAGGATATGAGCAATTTGAAGTTCGTGATTGCTTACTATTAAACCTGATACGAAAGGATAAGATGAGTTACTTAAATTTAGTTAGAACAAAATTAATTAGATAAATTAAATTAACTCAACATAATAACATGCTTTGAGGACAAAGCATTATAGGAGCGGGAGTAATGATATGTAATGCAATGTTACGCGATTTAATGTAAATCTGTTTTATTTTATATAATTATTTTGTTTTATTTGTTTTAATTTTGAACTTTTATAAAAATTAGAACAGTATAATTTCATAATACTTTACAATTTGAAATTTTATTTATTTTTATATGTTATTTAATGAATGTTTTATTTTATAACTTTTCTTTGTAATTAACTTTTATGCAAATTTTGTTTATTGATTTTGTCAATCTTGATTTCTATTCAATATTCGCTTTTATATTTTTCATGTCTATTATTTTTGTTGTTAAAAAATTTAGTAATTTTAATTAATACTTATTATTATTTTCAAATATATTATGTAATCAAAAATTGTTGTCTATATAAACTCAGATTTTATTGTAATTTTGGCATTCAGTTTACAGTGTCTTAACGGTAAACATCAAACAAATAAAGGAACTTTATTTTATTTTAAAATAATACTTTATTTCTTAAATACAAGTTATTTCATAACTTGTAGCGGGGCCAGTGGGCCGGGCAGCACTCTAGTCAATGGCTGGTCATCTCTGATTGAGAATTTTGGAATCGAATCTTAAACTACCTGTGTTTGTAACTGTTTTGATTGCTCTCTTACAGAGGTAAGCTAGCGTGAGCATAGCTCTGCTTGCGAAACCCTGTGAGATGTATAGGGGATCGATGGAGCATAAGTGCCTGAATAGGGTGACTCCATGTGTGAACCGGCAAAATAAGCCAGTAATGAAATAGTTCAAACATATGGTCGCTGCAAGATTGTTAGGAGAGATTGTGGGATGTGAGCAGCTTAGAGAAGATGACCAGGGGCAAAAATAGTATGTCAAATTGGGTTGTAGATGGCTATGAAAATCCACTTTCACATCATATGGTGGCAGCGGTGGAATGTATTCACGTTCTTCTACCTTAACTTAGCATTAAGAAGTATATTTGCTTGGTAAGTTTAATCTCTAAATTAATTTTTGAAATTCAGCCATTATAAGAGCAACATTTAAAATTGTTTATAAATAAATATTTCTTTAATTTAGTTAATTTAAATTGAGCTATTAATTTAAGAATAAGTATGAAAATATAGAAATAATTCTAATTTAAAATGATAGAACAATTAAAATCAAATTAGTTATCTTAATTAATTTTTGATTAATCTTTATAAAATTTTTATAAGAATTTTTATATAATAGAAATTTCTTATGGATCTCTAAAACGAATAATATTGTAATTAATTTATATTATAAGTGCTGATAGTAATGCTTCAATATTGACTTGATGAAATTCCCTGAGTGCTAGACTGAGCAGATTATTTTTGCAAAAACTGTAAATTTTTAAGAAAAACGCATTAACAACTTAACATAAACCGGACACATTTTGAGATTAATTCAGGGATTGGGAAATGTTGTATAAGCTCTGAATATCCTTTGTAGTTTTGATCGATACCTCCATAGGCCTCTCGCGAGGTAAGCCATATAAAAATTTTGAGAAAACGCCGCTGTTTGAACATTCAGTGAAATTCTATCTAAATTCTTGGAAATATAACAGAATTTTATCAAATTCTCAGTAATTTTTATCATATTCTATTAAATTCTTCCATACTTCATCATAATCTGCTTAAATTTTATTAATTATTCATAGAATGAGCCGAAAACCTGCTAATTTATGTCATTTTTAATTATACGTTAAAGTTTGACGATTGAATAATACGTTCCCCTGAAACTCTGCTGTCCAAAACTTATGGCGTCAAAGCCCCAAATACTTCTGGTTTCGCAAAAAAACCTACACTTCCTAAAATTCTTCGTTTTCTCATCCCTAGACAAATTCATTGAGAGTAACTTGTTTTTCATTTTTATTAAATTATTTGTACTAGACTAATAATTTAAAATAATATTCTGAAGTAAATTTTAAATATTTGTAGCTTGTAAGTTTTCCTGAAAGGTTTTAGTTGAAAAATATAGTTAACGAAATAAATCGCTTAAATCAATAAAATCTCGAAACTATATAGACAGGCCTTTTATAAAAAAAACGTTTTATTAAAATAACAAACTTTGAAATTAATTTAGAAATATTAGTATAAAAGTAGAAAATTTATTTGAAAACTTTGTTGTTATTTTTTATTAGAGTTTAACTAAATTTGAGATTTAGTTTTATTGGAAATTATAAGTTCATAAATTTAGTATAGTATAAATTCAATATATTTTTTGTATATCTCATTATTTTCTTGGCATTTGGGTTATTATTAAGTCTAAATGAAGATAGCAATAAATTTGAATTGATATCTTAGTTTTCGGACAAAACAGAAATCATCCATAACTATATAAAAATTATAATAAATCAATAAAATCTCAAATATTAAAACTGGACTTCTCAATGTAAAATTCCTACTTCTGACTGGACAATGCCAGATGAACTCAAAAACGTGACAATCCAGTCCAGAACTTTCAGATAGAGTTCATTTCATTAACTATTACTAATATTTTAAAGTAAAAGAAATTGTGCTAAAATTAATATATTTCCCCAGACTGAATGGTTTATAATAACTCGGGCATTGCAAAATAAGATTTTATTAGACCCTTTATAGGTTCTATAATAGGATTAATACAAGTGTAAAATAGGTCGTTAAATAAGTTCTTATTTTTTCAAAAAATTGTAAAATTAACTGATAAAATATGAAAATTTAAAGAAAAAAATAACAAAAAAATATAAAACTTGCTATAGGAATGCCATATCGCTCTATGATTGTGATATTAGGTGTGATTTATTTAATAAGATTCTAAGGAAGTACTTATATGTACTATAATAATGGAATTTAAATTTGCTCAGAATATAATTTTTTTAGTGAAGTAGTCTGATTTTGCTATAGGGTATGGTCAAGGAAGATAATTGATAAAAGCTCTGAAGATTGCTATTTATAAGTCTTATATTTATAGATATAAAAACCAAATAATAGGTAACTTGGTAAAACAAGTATTTTCAAATAAAGGGATGATTAATGATTTTTGATTAAATGATGATTTATAAAATTAAAATTTAAATAAATATTGTATATTATTCCTCAAATTTTTGAAACTTAAAAATAGGTTCTAACGTTTCTAATAGGCATTTATAGGTGAAATAAGTTTTGCAAATGGACCCTCACTGGGTGATTTGTTTGCACACACACTCTGTAATGGTTCATATGAATCGATAAAATAGGTTTTTTACAATGCCATAATAATAACAATAGCATTAAAAGTCAATATAACTGTTTTCACCATCTATTTTACCGGCCTATAGTATGAAGCTAGTATTTTATATAGGAGGAATAAATAATGGAAGGGTAGTGCAAAAATAATACCCTCTGTCTCCGAAAATTGATAAAAATATTCCACTCATGTGATAAAGAATTTCACTATTGAAAGGGTATGCCCTATACCCCTCCCTAAGTTTGAGATAATTGTACATCATCATTATATAGCCAAAATCAACCATGTCATTTTTAATTTACTATCATTTACAAGATAGAAGAAATAGAGTTAGATATAAGGATGTTTGATAATTGCATCTTAAGAATGTCAGTGAAATTTTAAAATGCATTTAAGGGATTTATCTGGTTTATAAACGTATTTGGACAAAAAATAGAATTTTTTGAGTTCTGAAACATAGTATGTTCAAATTTTGAAGTAAATTTAAGGAAAAAATATATATTTTAAATTTCTTTTAATAACAATTAAAATGATTAATCGGAGTCTTATAAATAACTATTTTATGATACTCGGATACTAATTAATAAACAGGTTATTCTAATCTTTTAAAAGAAAGTTATTTTATGCACTGTAAATTAAATTTAAATAAATCAATATACATTTATCACTTTTTAAAAAATCTCTAAAAACTATTAAGACAATCTAAAATTTTTATTCCATAAATTACTAAATTTCTTAATCGATTATTTTTCAAGACTATTATTTTTAAATGTATTATTTGAAATGAACTTTTAAAAAATATATATAGTGCTCTTACAGGCTAAAAACATAGTGCTCTCACCTCAATAATAGCAATGAGACGATATTTCTATTTTACTAAGGGGAAAGAAGTGCCTCGGGCACTTGACACAGGATTTGGCAACTAAGTTTACAACAAAAAAGATACATGAAAATGAATGAAAATTTGTATGAAATTAAGAAAGCTTGTGAAAATAGATGACAAAAACTCTTCCCCTTTTTGTAATGAGAACTGCATGGGATGGGATTCTATAATAATCATATTGGAGTGGTATTTAAGTCAATTTAAAATTTTATTAGGAAAGCAAAATATATGTAATGATTATTAATTTTTGTTTATCATTTTATATGTTATACAAGAATGTTTGTAATTTTCAGAATATTATTGGTAGTTCTAGATTAAATTTATAATTCAAGATTTTGACATTTAAATCTATCAAGTGGGATTGTTTGAAATGGATTAAAATAGAGAAATTTCTTGTAAATCATTTTTTTATATATTGATTGAGACTAAGCCATTAAATATTATAATTTTTTATCTAGATTATTTTTTGAATCCACAAATTATTGGCCAATATCGCAAACATTGAGAAATATTATTACGAATATGCGTTCAATGAAGCAAAAGGAAAAAGATATGGCAAATGAATGAAACAAATTGTTATACCAGAATGACCCGTTAGATCGCTTTAATAAACGATGGTTTCGATTTCAAATCAAATCAGAAATTTGAATGGAATAAAGTGCAGTATGATATTAAAAATAAATTACAGTTTTAATGTTTTATCAAAAGCTGTATTTATATTTAAGCAAAATTTACATATTTAATCGGTTTATTCCATATTAAAATACAATTTTCTAATAACTATTATTATTGGTGCTTTTAGTTTCATATTGTTTTTAAAAATTATATTCCTTTTATCATTTTATAATTATCTGTATTAAGACTAATAATTAAAATTTTCATATTTTTACCTATAATTTCAGTGTAAATGTTTTATGATGTTCCAGACGCCAAGTATAACCTTATATATAATGTATGAAAATTCTATAATTTATCTAGTATCTATATTTAAACCAGTTAATTTAAAGACTCATAACACAATAGTGAGAGTATTGTTTATTATTATAAATATATCTTATATTAGGTCAGACGCCAAAAATATTAAATTACCTTTAAAATAACAAATTAAAATTGGATTATAAATCTATATAAGGTTAAAAAATAATAAAATTTCTAACTCACATGTTAGATAAATAGTTTACCTATATTTGTATTATCAAATAACTTTTACATATGTAAAACATATTTAGGCGTCAGAATAAATTAAAAAAATAGCTTATCTCACAATTCTTTGCGTAAAATAAAATTAATATTTTTTATAATTGTGTTTTAAATTATAATCAATAATTATATATAATTTTGATAACTTTTGTCTACAAACAAAATGGACAAACATTTCTTGATTTGTGATCGAATTTACAGATTGATTGCATTGTTCTTTTGTAAGATTTTAGATTTGATTTATGTCCTGCTAGAATTTGTTTAGTTTCGTCGACTAAATCTTTTTGTGATTGTCTTATTTTAGTAAATGCGTCAAAATGATACAACATTTTAATGTATTTCTTTAAATTTATACTATTATACAGAACTCTATCGTATAAACTATTAATCTAAATAATGTTTAACATTATTACACTCAACTCTTAAGGATTCTATTTTCCATTGAACGATTTGTAAATCTTCTATCTCTTCTACTAAATCAGATTTATAGTTATTCAAAGAGATTTTTCTTTTATTATTGCCTTCGGAAACTTTGTTAATTTTGGTTTATACCGTTTATGTACCTTATTATTCATATTTTCTTAGAACTCTTCAGAGACGTAATCTTAATTCGTTTTCATTAAGGAAATTGACTGTCTGTCAATATTGGCTGTTGCCAAGTCTCTGTACCATAACCTATATATATTAAATTAAAATAACTTATATAATATAAAAATTAAAATTTACATTATTTCTAGTAAAAACGCCTGCGATTAGTATACAGTTAATATACATTATATATACAAAGGGTAGCGGCCCGAGGTCTTAAGAAAAGGCAAACATTTTCGACTTTTATGTCATTAATCCCACAAACGCGAACACCAAATAATGTGACATAACCCACTTTAAGATATTTTCTAAACTCTGATCTAAATTCCTATCTATTTATCGATTCTAAGCATAAAATAAAGCTAAAGCACACTTGAACTAATCTATGAATAAAAATGTAGATTCTTGCTATAAATAAAAGATAAAGTGATCTATTGCGAGCCGTCAACAATTCACAATCTCAATGTAACTGAATTTAATAACAATCCTTAATTAAAACCATTTATAATAATGTAATATATTTCATATATTACGGCCTACTGTCATTAACCCGTTATGACTCATTGACCCCCATATATACTA
>JAQFXN010003627.1:0-10709 GCA_034693365.1 Liacarus xylariae | reverse complement strand
CTCGTTTCACATTTTTTTCTAATAGATTTAGTATTAGTAGATATGATTCAGGTTTACTCTGTTATCAAAATAAACCCCCTGGATAACATCTCTGTTTAGTATTGCATTAGATTTTTTGAAATCACGGATTTCTGTTCATTATTACCTATAATTATTAATCAGCCAGAGTTTTACAACATATATAGGTTTAAATGTTAATGAAAGGGTGTTTTATTTAATAATGCGCCATAATTAAAAAAAATTGTCTTACAGGCAATTTTTCTACTAGAATCTAATTTTAAATTTGAATTATTATTAAAGACCAGAAGAACTATGCTATGACTGAATCGATGTTATTATAGAATTGTTTGAAAGGACTAATGTATATCTAATTTATTTTATTTATCCTGATATTTGTTGTAATTTTGGTGTTTTTAATTCCATTTTAGAATCAGGATGCATTAGTCTAATCGCATGCTTTTATAGCAGTGATTCTGTACCTAAATGTGTAGCAGAGATTGAGGGGATTTTCAACGTGCAATGACCAGCAAGAATTTTGAATTTGAATTTTATTTTTACACGGATTTCACTCAACCGACGCTGATTTTCAGAGAAGATTCGGTTCAACAAAAATACAAAACATTAACAAATGATACAAAAATGATAAAAAATAATAGTTTAACAAAAATTGTTTTAAAATCTTTACAAAATTTATAAGTTTACCAGAATTTCTGATATTTTTATCTAATTTATTATAAAATATTATTCCGGAATAAAATGTAGTTATTAAAAGTGGTTGAACTTGGAATTGGAATCACGAGCTCTCTATTCGAAACACTTTTTGTTTTATATTTGATTCCTTGTATACAAAATAGTTATACCGAAAAGAATAGTTAAAACATAAAAGTAACATGGTATCCCTTTAAGGGCCATGTTTTCCAAAATGCCTGAATATTCTGCTAAGTTGACTAAATTCTGTAATAATAGTCAAATTCTGTTTTTATAAAATTGTCCTAAATTACTCGCAGATTAAAATCACCAGAATAATCAGGCAATACATTCCCTGATCCACCAAAGCTCTCACCGAATATAGAAATTTGACTTTTAACATATCTGTTATAAAGCCAAAACGTATTGAAGAAAATCTCCAAAAGAAAATTAATAATTTTTGACCCATCATATTTTGAAAAATTACTTTCATCAATTTGTCTCGTATGACATTAGTCATACTTCTTTTCAGTTTATTGTAATGTTAAATTTTTACTAATTGTTATTAATTACGCAGTATTGAATAATAAACCACCTTGCGCATCTGTAAATAACCCTTATCTAAATGTTAGTTTAAGATCATCTAATCTAATAATCTTTGAAAACAATATCAAAAATGTTTAATTAATTTTCTGATTTTGTTGATTAATATTTTTGAATTCAATCAATTCGATGCTAACCGACAGAGAAAACCTCAATTACTAAACGAGTGATTATTTCAAAATAAATAATATTCTCAATACTGTATTATTTCATCAGAGTTGACCAAAAGTATAACTTAACAACTAATCTGGTTTAATCTGGATTCCGAAATTCGAACTTCTAAATTAAATTTTTGCAATAAAGATATAAAGACGAATTATTTATACTTTGTATATAAAAAATAGATCTTCAGTGCCTTTTGCCCATGTGAATTTAATTAGCTCAAACCTCACCCTTCCCTGCTTAGAATCTTTTAGCCATCTCTACAGTTAAACGATATTAAATTGAAATGAACTAAATTATTCATTTTTGTATTTAATCAAAAGAAAACCTGTTCGCACATAACTTTCATTGATTAAAACAGAAATGTCGATTTCTGTTTGCCGTCACTGAAAGCTTCAATAAATGTTGAGACATTACTTATTCTCATTGAATTATCGCCATTATATAATATGCAATATTAATATAAATCGTTACTTAAGAACAATATTATTTGCCTCTATTCTAGAAATTAGAGTTTAATCCTTGAGTTGAGTTTTAGAGTTGAATTATTGGTAAGTTATAAAAAGTTTACCCTTTAATTAACGGCTTAAATGAAGCTATTGTTTCACTCATATTCAGGGGTAGACAGTGTCGCCCGTATTAGGGGGAATAGAGGGGGTATTTTGAGAAAATTTTGGCAAAAAATCAGGGGGTATACTTTTTTCCAAATTTGAAAAATGCACAGGGGGGGGGGGGGGTAAATTAAAATAAGACTTTGGCGCAAAATGTCAGTTGGGTATTTTACAAAATCTCGAACTCAGAGGGTATTTAAGCTATACCCCCTCCCATTGGCTACCCCTGCTTATATTCATTCAATTAATAATCTCTTTAAACCTCTCACTTACTTATAAACAGTACAATAATATGTGAATTACGAACACGTTCTAGTGCATCTTTTTTGAAGCATATAAAGTATTACTCTATTTACCTGATTATTATATTTTTGTGATGCATGAACCACCAGATATACAAGACTGGATTAATGTATTTGACTATTTTTTACTAATGAAATTTTAATATAAACTGATTAAACTTGAGCTTATTTTATTTTTTGATTAACTTTTAAAATTCTATTAGTGAGTTATTTTTATATCATAAATTGATATGAGTGTAACTTTTGAACAATTTGAAATGCAAAGTATAATTAGTATAACATTATTAATATGATTAGGAAAGCTTAATATTAAAACCCTATTTTATAATAAATAAAACTTTTTACAGTTCTCATTAATAATAGGGAGGAGCAATGGAACTAAATAATAAGAAGTAAAGAAAGTTTTATTTGGAAATTGAATATATCTGTAACCATTGTATGCACACTTTCCAAAAACCTGCATTGGCCATCACTAGTAAGTGTGACTTAAATATTAAGGTTAAACAAAATATTATTAAAAATAAAACTGTTCAATCTCCTAGTCTCAATTTTTCACAAAGGGGATGTCAAAGTAAAAAAAAATTATAGTTGTAGAATCCAATACTGATATTCCTATAATGATATATGAGTTGCAAAATAACAGTTTATATAAAAATTATCCTACTAACTGTAAGCAACATTACAAGAGGCTACATTTTATTCTTAAACTTCAAACTTAATTTCTAAATAAACTATGATAGAAATTTTAATGATTTTTTCATACCTCATACATATATTAAAACTGGATTAGTTAATATATGAAATATTTGCAAAAACAATTTTCTTGTGGCGGAAAATGATATTTAAAAATATAAGTATGAATTCATTGATGCTACCCTTAGAAACTGTAATATATGAAAAGTTGTTTTATTAGCTCTATTAACCTACTGTATGCTAATAAAGAGAAATTTTGCAGTTTTTAAGGGTAAAAAGCTGATTTTTAAACAAAAAATCAATATTTATGGTAATTAGCATGAGCACATGATAAGTTACTCATATATATACGGACAATTACATCAACATTTCAATATAGAACTATAAATATTGCATATGTAATGATTATTGTTCATAGATCTATCAACGAATCTTCAAATTGTAAGACAAACTTTAAGAAACTATTATATTTTTGAAAGTGTACAGTTTATAAGTGTATATAACTTTATAAATATCGTAGTTAGAAAAATAATTTTTCCATATTTAATTTTTTATAACAAACTTAGTATTTGTTTATACTGGTTTTAAAATATCTTGACATCGATAAACTACTGACATCCTCTTTAATTTAAAATCTTGAACAAATAATTAAACTTATTTAGCTATATAGCAGATAGTTATTAAAAAAATTAAAGTAAATGAATATATTTTAATGAAAATGTAATCTTATCTTATCTGTAACTTATTTAACTTTTAGAATGACAATAATGGCAAAAAAAGTTGAAAATTTATTGAATAAAAATTAGTTTTCCTACGCCCTTATGATGATTCTCTTTGTTAATTAAAAAATGGAACTTATAAAACTGCTTGGGCTATTAAAGCCGAGTATTGTGTATCGTAAAATGAAATTTTTTCTTTAAATTTTAGGTATCTAAGCTAACAGGACAGAACTACATAATTTAAACATAATTTAGCTAGTAAAAGTAGTTAAAAAGGTGTCATATATTTAATTATAAAGTTGTAGTTTACTATGTATTTCTGACCCTTTAGCTCAGGATTACTCATATTAAATGCCAAACTCATATTCTACATTCTTGTGGAGTATAACTTTGGTTCAGCACGGTATATTACTGAAATAATACTAAACTATATTACTATTCCTGAAGTTTGAGGAAAATTATTTATTTAATTATTTTCTGATTTATAAAATATTTTTAAAACAAGTTATTCATGATAATTTTTGAATAATTTAAAAGATACGCGATTCGAAAGTAAAAATGAATAGTGAGTGTTAATGTGAGAATGTTGATAACCTTAGACAAATTTCTTTGGGCTGAATTCTTTATTTTTCATAACAATATTATTTTATTATCGATATTAATAATTTTGGTTTCTAACTTGATAAATATGCATAACATTTTAATTATTCTTGAAAAAAATTGAAAAATCTATATTTAAAATTGGCAATTTTTACTAGACGGTTAAGTAATTGGCGATTACCAAATTTGTTTTATTGTAGTGTTCTTTTGTAAAAATATTTAATTAATTAGGGGGGAAGGGTGTCATTTAGAAATTTGCATTCCTTCAATTAAAACACAGATTTACCCTTTAGTACAGTATGTTTTTCATATAATGACCATTAGGTGTCTTACTTGAGAAATATAAAACAATTGTATTGTTTTACTTTATTTATTGTTTAATGTTTCTCAAGTGCGACATCTAATGATAAATTATATGAAACCTACTAAAGAGTAAATCTAAATTAAAACCAAAAATAGTATTTGACATCTATTTCACATATGTTAAAGTAATACATTCTTTAGTAATTGTAATTGTTAAAATATTATTTAATTTTCAAAATTAATTTTTAATCAAAAATGGTTTATCGGATAATACTATAAAACTATTTTTAATTTTTTTTATTTTTCATGAAACTTTTCCGGGTGTGAAGCATGTTCATGAATAATGAACTCACCCAGGGTGGGATGGGTGAAATACGTCAGGATTGTGTAATATTTAAAATTTTATGCTCTTTATAGGAGAGCAGACAAATCTGTCGTCAAATGTTAATAAAAACTATTTCAGTTTTTATTGATTTAAATATTTTTACATTAGCATTAGAATTATAATTTAGATAAATATCGGCTTGTTTAAAAAAACTTTCCTTAATTAGTCCATTGATAATTTAAATAATAAAAAAAACTTATTTTAGTTAAGAGAAAATATACTAAATATTCTTTCGAATTTATATCATTTTACACTAAATTATATAAATAATCAGTAAATTAAATAAATAGAATTACGATTTTAGTACAGAATTCGTGTTATTATATGTAAATATCGATTATTTTCAATCTATTCATTCATTATAAAAATATTTGTCTCTAAAGTTTTGCCTGTTTATTACACAAATATTTCCTACATTAAGATTTATTTACATAGAATTATAATAAAACAAGGTCAACTATCATCGCACGTTTGAACACATTACTGATGCTTTCTAATTTTCAAGAGAACATGATCATTTATATCGATTATTCTTGTATATTATGATTTAGAATCAGAATAATACAAATTCAAATCAAGATAAACCACCTTTCCTTAAGTCACTAAAGTTTAATCAACTGATTGTCTGTTTTTATCTATCATTCTGTCTGGTTTATAGTCTGTCGGTTTAATTTGTAATAGAAAACTTGAGCTTTTCATATATCTATTAGACTAAAAATAAATTAAATATTGAAAATGAAGTATATTTTATAGACTTTAAGGCTCAAACTTAAATCTGAATGAAATCGAGGATTTAGAGAATAAACTGTGAGCTTCTAAATATAAATTCAAGCCATTAGTAAGAGTATCAAGCTAATATAGTATAATGCTTGTTATATTGAATAATTGATTTCGTCATTTAGTTCTGAATTATGTTCATTGATTAAAAAATAATAAAATAGAGATTACGAAAGAATGTATTTTTATCAAAGATATAGCAAATGTCAAAACAATGGACGAACTTCGACAACATATGACGTATTATTTTTGCTGAATTATATATGGGATTCAGGGGCAGGTATTTTGAAATTGCTTTTATGAGGCGTAACAAAATATTCTGAACTTTTGAAGAAATACTTTTGGGACATGGAGAAGTAATGTCAGCATACTATTTGGGCATTCTCAAACAAATCGACATAATCTTAATTTTCTTATAAATAGCAAATAAATATTAAGCTTAAAATAAAAGACCATGCTTGGATATAGCAAACTTTCTAATTTCTAAATATTTAAAACCCGAGCACAGGTTTAACCGAAATTTTTTGGGTATCACTGAATTTTAAATTTAGAATGTTCAATGATCACTTTATGACTTTTCAAATTAACACTTTCTTTAACAAAATATGAATAATGCAAGTAAGGTAAAAAAAAATTTGACTCAAGAATTCAGGGGGCATGAGGTATTTTTTCATTTTGACCATATACCCCCATCTTGTCGACACCTGTTTTAGTTTCAATAAAATATTTTGTTTAAAAGTAGTGGCAAAATTTAAAAAACTTGCTAGTCTAAAATAGACTATTGTAAAATACAATAAAACTTCCAATATTGAATAAGAAGATAAAACTAAACTGTAATTAATTCCTAATTATATTTATACACTTCTCTATCGTTTGTATGTACTCAATGGTAAGTACAGTAAGAATTAGTTCATACAATCAAAATAAAAGTATCTTTTCTAAGGCTAAAAAATATAAATATTTGTCTTTAAGAAGATTAAAAGAATTTTCAGTCAAACATTAAATTGGAATACATTTTGGTTCAAATTGTACAGCCGTTCAGATTTTAAAGTGGACGGACAAATGCTTTTTTTTATTCATTAGCTTTGAGTTTTATATTCGATTAATTTTACCGAAAGATTAACATTAATATCAAATAATTCAAAATAAAAACTTTGATACAATGACTTTCTATGGATGACTCGACTAGAATTAAAATTGATATTTAGGCTATCGGTCACTGATTAATCAAATATAAAAACTCAAATCTAATTAGTAAGAATCAAGCATTTGTCCGTCCTCTTTAAAATCTGGACGGCTGTATCATATTGTAAAGAGACAAATACTACTATTTAAACCAATTTCACAATGAGAGTACTTTCTACAACAAAATTCCCTTACTAAACTAAAGTTGAAAAATTTTGTGAGGTCTGGTAAGAACCATAAAAGGACCGAGTTGTTTCAACCTACTTAAACCTTGGTAATTAGGAAATATAAGATAATTAATGAAAATATAAGAAAATATATTAATTAAAAAACAAATTTTCCTTACAATCTATTAATCAAGTGATGAAAAGATTATTATAATATTCAGTATTTTTTTCGTTCATTAAATTCATTTATAAAGAAAAATTAGAAAAAAGTCGATTGAGTCGATCTACAAACCTGTCGACACCAATAGCTGCTAAGGTATAGACGCTGACAATCATTGAGCTGAGCTGAACAAAGTTGACTATCGGACACATTATAGGCGGGAATATCCAGCGGCCGAACATATACAGAGTGTATGTAAACGGTATGGAAAACAATGACATTCCAATGTCAGCAATGGATAAATTAATTAAAAATTTTCGCACGTCTTTAGCACAGCGTTCGCCTTTGAGTAGAACTATTATTGTTATAGCATTGGCCGCAAACGACAGGCCAGCGGTGGCCGAATACAAACATATGAGAAACAACTGCATCCGCCACTCCAGTGCATCTAACGGGGGCAGAATTGAGGTGCTTATATTGGAATTGGCGTCGGATGAATTTAATATCCACCTTGGATCCATTTTGTGATATATCTCTAATGAATTCTCATTCAAATAAACTTCATTCACACAACAAATATTACTCAAACAAGTTGTAAATGTATTTACAGAATATTCTGTAATCAAAAGCCAATAATCGAATTGAGATTATTTAAGTTAAGTTTAGTGTGATTTTCCGATATTGTTATAAATGAGAGATTCTGTTACAGTTCTCTCATTTGCAGAAAAAAGTGAGACTGTTATCGAAGTTTTTTTTTCTCATCTCATAAACACATTTTTATGACACGATTTGTTTGCTTTATTGTTGATATAGAAGTGCAAAATCAAGAGTTGATTTAATTCGCTTTGTGTGAACGCATTCAACAGATGTGTTGAATGAATGGATGGAAAATTGAATAAATAAATTGATGAAAAAAATGTAGTCCTTATTGTATTTGAAACATACTGTGAATCCACACATACAACGAGTGTGCGATAACAAAAACTTTAACAAATAGAGTGTAACCAACAGATAGTAAAGTAAATAATAGTTCTGTTGAACTGAATCGTTAGTTCAACTCTAGACTCTCTTGTGATGCTGTGAAGAGAGTGTTTGGAAAGAGAAGAGAAACAGATATCTAACTCTTAAGCATTGATAGAGAACTGCGCATAACTTCTGTGTTTTCCTAACAATATTAGCGATTTTTTAATAATTGTTTGCATACAATTTCTTAACTTAAATGAAAACCATTTAATTTGTATTAAACTAAGAAAGCTATTAATGTCCACATCTTTAAATAACATATATATCATAATTTTGGTTACCTAAGAGGACAATATGTTTCTATTCCTGTTGGCGTCGGTCAAACGGGTCTTCATCTAATTAATTGTTTTATAAGACTCTTAAATACAACACAAATATATTATATCGATATTTTCTTCTGAGTATTGTTGAGTACATTCACCGCACCTACTATTAAGACTCAAACGCCTACATAAAAGCAATTAATCAAGAAATATTTTTTCTCAAATGTAGACGAAAAGCATATTTCCATCCCATTTGTCATCTCTTGTGAAATTTATTTCTCTTTCATTTTACAAACAGTTGGAAAAAAGAAATTGAGAATAAAATTGATTCTGTAATGAGATTAATGGTAATAAGATATGTGTAAATTACTTGATTTTAATTTCAAATTTTCTGTACTTCTACTTTAATAGTAGTAAAAATTGTACTGAATAAATATCAAGAATGGTCATGAGTAAAAAATAAGAGTATTATAAATGGTAATTTATAATAGTACAAAAACGCTCCTGTACTTTTTCACTTGTTACTTCACTTGTTAGCAGAAAACTTTACATGATTCTTGAAACTTTCAAGCTGACTATTAAATTCTGGAAGTGGAGATTCAATCTCTAGTACTACCCCTCCCCACCTTCTTTAACTAACATAGGAAATTGTGTGACCACATCACTCTACCTGAACTCCCTTGAAAATACATGTGAGTGTGTCACTGGGCATCCCTGATATATAGTATATTTATGTCAAATCTGTCCTTTTGTTAGTTATCATCTCAGAAATCTATTGGGATTTTATGGAAAATAATCTGAGAACACATCTGCAGTTGAAATAAAGTACAGTTTATATTGCAAATCGAAATTCCAGTCAATTATCATAAAATATAACTTTCGAGAACTTCATCCCAGATTAGTTTATATAGTTTTGCTTAGATTTTTCGGATCATTGAATTGAGTGAAATATTTTTCAAATGTCTTCAATGCATGGATTTATAAGAATGTGTTTCATTTGATAAAATAAATTTTTAAACACAATAGAAAATTGTAGTTTGTGTTGATTTGATTTAAACTTTTGTGAATTTCATTGATTAGATTATTATTTCACAGTTTTATTGGTTTAAAAATTTTTAAATCAACAACTTTTTATAATCTGAAAATATGTTCTTTACATTCATTACAATGTAATGTTGTTCTGATCAGAACAATGGGCATATGTATGGTATCCAAAGAAGTGACTTGTTTTAAGGTATAATAAAACTGTCCAATGTAATACAGTATTGACTAAATTGATAATTAATCCATCATTTATTAAGGAAATTAAAATAAATAATTTCTAGTCTGTATTGTGAAATAATCTAGACTAGAGTAGATAATCTACCTAATATTCATCTTGTTTCATGACTTATCCTCTCGTATTGGTGCAGTAAAAGAAATATTCAAGACAAAATATTCAAACCTAATTTAATAATTGAAAGCACTATTTATAAATTAAAGATTTTAATTTAAAACAACATATGATTTAAAATTATGGTACTTTTAATTTAGAGACAATTTTGAATAATGACAAAAAAGTACCAAAAAAAACAAAAAAAAACAAAACCGCAAATTCTTAATTATTTTATTTTGTATACAATACTAATGCTTATAAGACTTTTCAAAAAAAGTAATAAAATATTTTTATAAACAAGATCGATTTAATAAATAAACTGCACATTTTCGTCCAAATTTGGATCCAGTTGTTCATTCATTCTTCATATTTACGTTAGGAATACTGTACTGTAACAGTTCTACCCTAATTAGGTTCTTATTCTCCCAAAATATAACATTTTAAAATTACTACTAAACATAATCGGCCACAACAATTAAATTTTAAAACAAACAAGGTAAAAATTTGTTAAGATATCAAGAGTTTCCACCTAGATTTTATGAAAAAAATGCCAAGATGGAGACGAAAAAACTCAACAATCACTTAGGACCTGATGATTAATAGTGACATTTAATCATTGTTTCTAACTTTTTTTAATCGATTAAATTAATTCGTCATTTAATTATTACAGTATTTTAAAGCTTTTTATTTAATC
>JAQFXN010003626.1:0-10710 GCA_034693365.1 Liacarus xylariae | reverse complement strand
CTCTCTCTCTCTCTCTCTCTCTCTCTCTCTCTCTCTCTCTCTCTCTCTCCACTTTCGGTATCGCCCAATGCTTTTACTACTAAATACTGCATCAATGCATATATTGCTTTACACCTGAGGGGAGAGGAGAGAGCGTCTGCCGTCCGTCACCGGCGATTGAAAGGGCGACCATAAACCTCCTGCTGTGAAGCTGTCAAATAAAACACCACAGATATAATGGTTTACTCATCGCTTTGTTTTGTAGTATTAGTTAAAATGCTTTTAGTTTTTACTATTTTCTAGTTTTCAAAACAGTTTGAATGAGTTTTGAATAGATTTTCATTTGGTTTACTGACACTAACTTGTATTTAAATTATACTTTCAGTGCCCTTTCCATTGGGTCCGGGTTTGCCGCCAGTGCCGGCACGAAGAATAGGCCATCCCTATCAGAACCGAACGCCACCGAAGAGGAAGAAACCGAGGACTTCGTTCACACGAATGCAAATCTGCGAATTAGAAAAGAGATTCCATAAACAAAAATATTTAGCATCAGCTGAGAGGGCATCCCTGGCCAAACAACTCAAGATGACCGACGCTCAGGTCAAGACCTGGTGAGTTGTTTTCGCTAATTAACCGCACATGCATTAGACACTAGGCATCAGGTGCTTCACAGTTGCAACCAATTAATTGTCTGTATCTATAAAGTCGAGTACACTATTCAATAACAATAATTGGTTTCTATGCAATCAATTTCCTCTTTTTGTTTAATTTGAGAATTTCAGCAATGCTTTATTCATAGACAGCATTTTGTCTGACTTTTTCAGTTAATAACCACACAATGAATAAGTTGAGCACATTTAATGAGAACAAGTTATTAAAAGCCACTTTTAGTGCATTTAATTTTGTTCATATCGTAGCGAATGATTTGAATTTAATGATAGACTTTATTTTGTCAACTCTTTTACATAAATGACTCGCAATTATTAATTTTTGTAAATGTTTTTTAGATAAAAATATTCTCTTCTTTTTTTATCATAATTAAGCGTTATTGAAAATAATTTTCATCCAAATCTATTAAATATGAAATATTAGCTATTATTTAGTAAAGTCTTTTATAAATTTATTTATTATCGTAAGAAATATTTATTGCGAGTATAGAACAGATTTAGTCCCTCTTCAGAAGCCAAGAACAATTTGCATTATTATATAACAGAATGTGCTATTCTTGGAAACTGGTTTTGCTTTTACAGAATCTATTATATTGTATTATGGATTGATATAGTGTTTAGCTTTGGATTTAAAGCATATCTGTTTTCATATGCTTTGAATTGATGTCTGAAAAATAAAGTCTTTAAATTCAAATAATCTTAAAAAGATTTTTTTTCTCCACTATTTGTGTTCAGAAAAAGTGAACGTTTAATATAATTGATTGCTTTCTATAAATATTAATAAGAATTGTTTTTATTGAACAATCGCTTAATAATGTATTTATTTTTAATATCTTTTAGGTTTCAAAATAGGAGAACAAAGTGGCGGTGAGTTTAGAATTTATTTTCATTTTTTCTATTGATATAACAATATATAGATTGGAAGTCATTTCAAATGAGCCAAACTTAAGTTTGTGCTTAATTTGAAAGGTGCGGCCCTTAGCTTAGGAATTGCCTTAAATAACAAACATTATTATTATAATCGTTCGAAAATATGTTTCACAAACCAAATAAGCGAATCATTGGTTGAGTTCTTATAAAAATTAATGAGATTTCAAATCAGGATTCTCTCGATAGACAAAAAACTGAGAGTCAGAGTCAAAATCAAATAAAAAAGAGTTCATTTGGCTTTTGGCGGCAGTGATTGCAGTTATAGCAGCGATGCGTACAATTAGTTAGAGTTGTAAACCACATCCAAAATGTACATTAGTTATGGGCAAAGGCGGCATCAATTCTTGCGCACAAATATTCCAAAGACATATTCAATTTTGGCGTTGATATACACACCGGCGGTCTCACAGAAGAGGGGAGAGAGAGAGAGAGAGAGAGAGAGAGAGAGAGAGAGAAATAAGAAAGGAAAGGACTAAAGAGGAAAGACTTGTTTTTTGCAAACATTAGAAACCATTTAAGATCCTATTTTCCATCTTTAAGCTCATTAAATAAACACAACACCAGTCAAATGCTGATATTCCAGTGCCAATTGTAACTTAACTGCATTATAGCCTTATATAAAGAGAAGTGATTGAGTTCATCTTAAATGGACTTTCCTATTAGTGTTACTTAAGAGCCCACTGAGAACTAGAAAGAGGACTGTAAGAGCAGTGTTGAGAACTGAGAGTAAGCCCCGAGCGATGTGGAGATGAGATGTGCTGAGAGAGCACTTCTAGCATTTGACTCCCAATAATGTGGAATCACTGCAATCACAACTGTTTGTGCGATCGTTAAGCAGAGACACAATTTCTCGACTCCGACGCCGGTATTCAATAGGAACTGTTGGCAGAGAGTTAGAATAAATTTGCAAAGGTTTGGGCTAATAGAGCATATATAAAGGTAATGGCTGTATGGCTGTGCACTTCGTATCTTTAAGTCTATGCGTATACCTGACCGGTCGGCGCCAACTCGATTGTGATTATAGCTTTAGTCGTAGCAAAACCTCACTGGTCTGGTGCGACATAGGGGTTGTAAAAATGCCTGCGAAATATGAGCGCCGGCATCTTTAATTTGCGGCGCATACTAACAACTTTTTAAGTCGCCAACTCTTGTATGCTCTTGTACGGCCTGTGCTGTGCCTCTATGGCCGATATGGCATATGACTGCATGAATCGCATGATGAGTAAACATTTAGCAAACAGTCAAACAGACAGTTCCTTACAATTACATTATTATGCCTTCTCCTCATCTCTCTTTTCATTTGCCATTATTTGTGTAGTAATTCTTCAAAAACTCCAATATTGTAATGACTGGCAATTGAGATGATGAGAGCATAGGATAGCATAGAATAGCACAGAAGAGCATAGCATAGCATACTTATTGTCTGTCTCTCCAAGTGATACCTGTTATTTTGAATAATAGCATCGCAGCCAAAGCCAACACAACAGCGCTTCCATTACATTAGGGGCTCTTTTGTGAATAAACAACTCTTAAAATTGAATGACGTCTTCAGTGTTTAAACAGAGCTCTCATGTCATTCTGTTTAATGTCAAACCGATGCAGATTTCAGATTATATAACAAAAGCATTGATTGTAAGCCCTGAATGCTATGCTCTAACATAATGACGGCATAGTTGCCTGAGTTGGCAGAGATGGCCATTAAATTACATCGAATGAACATTTATATCAATCAGACTCTAATAGAATTAAAGCTAACAAATAAAGTAATTTAACAAATATTAATTAGACTTTTATTTTATTGCCAGAAATTACTTTTATTTATTGCGAACATTCATAGGAGAGATACAGTAAATTAAAATGTTTGTCTCAGATCTGTTCCGAGTCTTATAATATAGCAAAAGCCATACACTCTATAATACTGTTGATAATGAATATAAATATGAATATTATTGCCTTAACTTTCACTTATAATGATTGCGCCCTAACTTTGAATCAATTTACTTTTTCATTATATGAAAATATCTGATCCGAAATGGAAACGCAGTTTATTTAAATCATTAGACGCCTTGAATTGATTTAAGTGCCCTTTCATTTGTATATATTAAACATTGTGTGACATAATTCAACTTCGATTAAATAAGGCGTCGAACCATTACTTTCACTGCAAACAGAGCTCAATTGAAAAGAGGAAATAGGATGAGACAGACCTGGGCTTACATTAGCAGTAAAAATATATTATATACTCCGTATAGTATTATACTACAGAATTTCAAAAGTATTTATTTAAAACTGTGTTGTTTTGTGGGAGGTTTGCAATAACAGGTATCACAACTGAAGCAGTAGTTAAGCGTATAGTTTGCGCATCAAATCATCAAATATTAAGCTTTCTTTCAAACAAACGCTCACTCATTGATAGCCCGAACTAATGAGTTATTCTAAAAAAATACTTTGACGAGTGGCTAATGAAGAACTTTCAAAATATTTGGTTTGGTATGGTTTGGTCTGCTAACTCTTATAGCAATTCTGCTGTTTATGTACTTTTAAAACACTCATTCAATATTCTGTTTTACGTTTTATATATTACAGTATTTTCTTAATTTTAAAACTTTAAGAATCAAGACTTAAGTGAATTTGAATTCTTAATGGAAAAGTGTTTAAAAGTAATCTCAGAATTGAATTAAATAATTGTCATAATATTCAATTCGAATATAACTTATCTAAAAAGTACATCTCATGAATGAGAATTTAAAAAGTGATTAATGTTTTATTGTTTTATACTCAATTATATTTTTATAACAAAATAGAAATCATTGTTAAATTTGGTTATTTGTAATAAATGGTTCATTTCTGAGGAATTGATAAAAAAAATTTCAATTATATTAAAAACGTTTTGTACTTTTTAACGTGGCTTAAAAGCAGTTGTAACGTACGAAAAGCACAGTTTATACTAATGATTAGTGAGAAAAACTTAGTCTTGAGTTACACTTTATTTAAATATGGGTCGAAATGTTAGAATATCTGTTCTCTTCTTCTCTTATCGTCCACTGACTGACTGACTCTCTTTGACTGTAAGTTTGTGTTTCTATCTTAGGGTCTATTATCTAAAATACAGACAAAATACTCTTCATTCGTGTCTTCTTCTAAAGAGAGCTATAATTTAGGCGAAAACACATTTGGCTGAACCTCAAAAGCAGTGCTAATATTCCTCAAATGGAGAGAGAGTGAGAGAGTGCCACCAAAATGAGTACCACTAATATATCGCTATAAGGCATTAGTGCCTCATTTCCCGTCAATTCACTCAAAGCCAACAGAACTTATTTGAAGAAAACTACATTAAACTGACATCAAATACCTTTGAATTTTCTTAAATCCATCAGAATTTCTTTGTAACTCTGAAAGTCAGAGTAAAAATTTCTAGCATTCAATTTAATTATGACTAAAATATATAAAATTTCATTTTAATATAATTAAATAATAATGAGATTTTCATTTTATTTATTACTTTCTTATATTAAGTGCCACTAAATGCTGTTCTGTTCGTTCCAAAACTTTTCCCCTTTATTTTTCGCATTAACACAATTTTAAAGTCCATTAACTTAAAAGAATAATAATTACTGTTTTGTTTGAATTAATAAAAATGATTTTCTTTGAAGTAATAAAAAATTTTAGATTTAAAATCAATTTTCAAATGTTTTTTGAAAATATATGTTTTTAAATGAGTATATTTGAGAGTCAATTGTAGTTTTTATTATTTCCTGATCTGAGTCTCTGAATGTTTGAGAAACTATTTTCTCAGCGATGGTTCGCCGCAGTGGCGCCGAATCGGTAGTCACGCGTGACTGATATCTTAAAAGTTGTTGTCACTCATCATCACTGCCAACATTGCCTAATATTGACACAAACCCTCCCAATTCTGGTTTGAACTAAATTCAGATTTAGCATTATTTTACTACAACTCTATATAATAATTTAGTTAAACATAAGAGAAACGATCGCTTATATGATAATAATTCAATACAATACTACACTACTGTTAAGACCATATCATAAGTATAGGCAAAATATCCATTAGATTTCTTAACAAGAGAAAAATCTGGTCAAATATATTTTCATTTTAATAATTGATTCAATTATGAATAAAACATTTATTTCATCTTATCTTAGTCCAATCTACAAAGTGACAATTTACAATACAAAGATTTAACTTAACTAGTACTTTTTAATTATTAAGTATTTAAACAAAATTAAACATTAATATGTAGACAAGGAATGATTTTTATTAATAATTTAAATATTGGCATTATTGACAATACAGTCATATAAGGTCCTGGCCCTCAAAGTCAGAAGATGCATTTCGAAATTTGTTTATTTTTTATTAATTTCTGAGCAAATATATTCTTTTAATAGTTTAATATTAGTACACAATTAGTACATTTGATTTTATGCTTTGAATTCATGGTGAGACGACTCATGTCAATGAATCGGTTCGGTTCATTCGAATCGACGATTCGGTTAAATTTAATAGTAATTAGCTCGCTGCAGCTCGCGTAGTATTTCACCTAACCTAAACTAACCTAGATTAAATAAAAATTAATTAGTACTTGATTTAGTGTAATTAATAACCAAATTTAATTGAAGATGAATCGTCTGACGATGAATTGGTACAGAATGATTTTCTCACGATTTTTTGTTCCACGATGATTTGTCCTGCTACCGATTTTATGAGTGCAAGCCATATTATTTAGTTAACCATGCTAACAAAATTATAAATAGTCCTGTCTGGAAATTGGGCATGCCAGGGGTTGGCATCTGTTGTTTTAAGAAATCCATATAACCATTAAAGCTTTGATCTCTAATAAAATCGATCGAAAAATTATTTGAATAGATTTTGATGCCGTCATAAAAATTTTCATTCTTTTCCACATACAGTACATTTGGAAAATTATATCAATTTAGTAAAATGTTCTAGCTAATTTAAATCTTACTGTTTTGAATGGTATATATTTGAACTGTCCTGTATATATAGAAAGAATTGCGATTAAGCGAACATTGTTTAGATATGTTTAGATATAATTGACTGAATCTAATTAAACAATAATTTATGATTTCAGGCGTCAAACAGCAGAAGAGAGAGAAGCCGAACGCCAGGCGGCCAACAGACTAATGATGTCATTACAGGCCGAAGTAGTGTCAAAATCAATTTACGGCTCCGGACAGGCCGGGGCTGATCACGCGGCGGGTATGGCTGCACATCACGCGGCGGCACAGGCGGCTGCAGTGGCCGCAGCTCGTGATCAATCAGTGATGTGTCTGAGCAGTTCATCCCTTCACGCGCTTCAAAACCTGCAGCCCTGGGGTGGGGATCATCATCACGCGGCTGCGGCTGCTATGGTAGCTCATCATCACGCAGAGAGATCGCCCTTCCCTATGACACAAGCCATCTGTTAGTTACTAAAGTCGCGTAAGACATAAGACAAGACCCATGTCTTGAAACACTAGTCGATTGTGAATCACAACTCAGGACTGCGAAGACAATGAAACCCAAACAGACTTTTATAGTTTCGACAAACCTTTCCAAAGCCTCAATAGTAAGCCCTGACAGACATTCAATTATATAATATCTGTAAAATAGAACAAACATCGGATCGCAAAACAAACATTTTATTTAAGTCTACTTTAGATTGCATTTCATTAAGAAATTATCATTTTTTGTGCTAATTATTACCACAATTTCAGTATTATTAATATTAATTATTAATATATTAGAGCTATATTTGAGAGTTAATACTCAGTACTCTTTACATTCCCGGCCAAAGATATGGAGAGAACATGGCTTCGAAAATAATTTAAATGTATTTATTAAACAGATTTTTTCCAAAATTACCCGAAATTTATTATTTATTAATTATTAGTTAATCGATTGAATAGAATTAAAATACAATTTCATTTTAAAACTTCTAATTTTAAAGATTCTGATAGAAATTTGATTTTAAATTCTATATTATGCAGGGTAAACCAAGACGTATAGCCAAAATATTCCCTGTTAAAACCACCAAGATTGTAATTTTGGAAAAATACCCCTCCCTATACCGCCTGTTCTTCTAATCACAGATTTCCTATAATAACAAAAAAATTGATTGAAATTTGAGACGAAAACTCTCAGAACAGCTCTAATTATTATCATTGTATTAATCAATGATTAGAATTGAATGAATGAATACAATTAGTTGAGCAAAAAAATATATTGATTGTATGAGAACACCAGACCTGTACTATAGAGTAATAATTCAATGAACTTTTTTTAAGTTTAAATTTTAGTCTTGTATATAATTTTTTCTAATATTCTTGAAAACTTTGTGGCAGTTATAACAATTAGTATGACGTGTATTATAATTGCAATGTTTGCGAACCAAACAAATGCATTATTATTATATTAGAAATATGTTAATACAATTTCCATCTATTATGCATTTAAATTCTGTGATGTATTATATAATCAAATATAAAAAATAAAGTTTAGAAAAATAATAAAAGAGAATTAAATTTTAATGAAATGTTAATTTTGAATCATTGGACGAATGAATCGCAGATCGAATTAGGATCGAAGTCCCTGAAGCACATGATATCTTAACGCTAATGTTTATGTTAATTATTTAAAAAGTCATTTGCAATCCATTTAAACTAAATGAACTAAAAAAATTGAACGTCGAAAAGAGTTTCACATATTATCTCATTTGCTATCGCTTTTGAAATTAAAAGTTATTTAGAGTTAAAATGTCTTACTTTCGCTATAATTAAGTTTTTAATAAAATTAAATTTAAATAATTATATACGAAATGATTATGAAATTTGAAACCATTTAGTCATTAACTGCATTACTCTCTCCGGTATTTCATTTAATCGAATCAAAATTCAGATTTTTTTCAACTTCTCATCGAAGTATAGCTTATATGATATTCTTATTACTACTGCATTACTATAGTATAGATATTACTATTATTATTATAGCAATCAAATGGCAATAATTCAAATCAGTCTAAACTTTATTAATAATATTATCTCTTCTTTGGGTGAATTTAGAATTCATTGCGACTGACAATCATAATAAAACTTAGTTTTATAATAGAAAAGGTATTTAGAGTTGACTTTTGTCGCTAAATAAATAAGTTTTTATATACTTTTTATTACAAAAGCGTACAAAAGGAGAACAAAAATAATTTGTCTGTAATTGCGTGTAAAACGTTTATTACTTATTCGTATAGTGGAGTGTATTATAAGTGTATCAAATATGATATGATATGACGAGGAAAGCAATTCCCTTAATTCGTATATAACAGTCGACCACACAATATGTTAAACGTTAGCTCTCACTAACCAATGCTTCAACTCATTAAATAGATGAGCGTTTCTATACTCACATACTATATATTTGATGACAAAAGTCACCAGAGGAACAATAACTATTAGCCTGATTAGAATTGTGAGCCAACTAATGAAAGTCACTAACACTAGCGAAGCTATCAATGCTAAACAATTGAGCAAATATTCTATAGTATACCCCACTCCCATGTGTTCATACTTTTGGGTATTTCAGCCCAATATCACAGATTCAGAACTGAAGCACTAATTTTTTGATAATTTTCTCAATCTGTTTGCTTGAATTGTTTATCTAAATTATGATTGGATTGAAAAAAATAAAATGAGTGGAGAGGACACGATCTATACAGCAATGGTATTCTTTAAGAGACCTGTTTTTTATTACTCAATTATAGTTGGATTTCAAGTTTAAAATTGATTTGTTATATCAATGTATAATAATTTAGTTTTAATAATAGAAGAAATAGAATTTGTTGTATTTGTTATCCAAATCGAGTCATTGAAGCGATTAGTCGATTGGAAACATTAATCGAGGTTAACCTCAGTTACTCCCGGACCACTGGATTGGAGTGATATGAGTCGCTTAATTCATTTGGTGATATGCAATGCAATGCAATGTATTCCGATCGGTGAGCATAGAATAATCGCCGGCGCGTAAAATTAGTTTGGCTTTTATGTTATCAGCGCTATGTTGTTATGCATCAGAGCATATGGACCACACCTGCTCCACAAGAGACCTGAGACACGGCTAACATAGCAGACGAAGCACTAATTTGCTAAAAATTAAAACGAAATCATGTATTCGAGTAGTGCTAACGCAATAAAATGCATATTTAAACGATCATCAAAATGAGTTTAATATAAAAACTGGTCATATATTTATTGTCAATGCAATCAAATTAAATATCGAGTTTGCGTACGTCTGACTGCACTTTATCATTGTATGCAATCCATAATCCACATTTTGATCGTTTAGATATCATTGTAACAAATCTATTCAAAAGTCAATATATAATTGAAACAAATTTGATTTAAAGCACTTTCACATATAAAAAGAAATATTTTTTCTAATGAATACTATAATAAAAATTATTGAGAAATTCTTTTTTATTGGAAAGTAAAAATTCTTTATGCATTGAGAATCAAAACTCAATAAGATTTTGTTAGTTTTAGCAAATGATATGAAATATTTGACTCGGAGTGCAAATGATTCGTTTGATAAAACAACGCCTTTAATAATGATAATTAATATAATATGTGCCCAAAAGTATAATATCTATTAACATAATTTAAATAATCCGATTCAAGGTTTTAACTATTATTAAATACATTTATATTCTGTTAAAACTTATCAATTGAAAAGTTTTATCCTTTTTTTATTTCAAAAATTAAATTCCAATTTTGTGTTTATGTATGAATAGAGTAGTGGAGAAAAACAATTAACTTAATAACATATTTAGTTTTGATTCAATGATATGAAATTACTGTAGAAAAAGTGCAGCTAATTATACATTATTTTTGAAAATAAAAACTTAATTTCAATATATAATCATTTAATAATATTACTGATTATTATTTAGGACTCATTTATAGTTATTCATCAGTCTTTCTAAACACAACATTTCCTTCTTTTAATGTCTATTCGTTTGTTTGTAAAATATTAAATGATTTTTTGAATTGATTTTAAAAATAATGTTAAATGAAAATTATTTTTTTTCTCTTCAAATAATTATATTATAAAACAAATTAATATTTT
>JAQFXN010003625.1:0-10711 GCA_034693365.1 Liacarus xylariae | reverse complement strand
CTTAGGGTGAGATCGACTCGTCGGTCTAGGTTTTAAGCTAGACGTAATTTGTGATAGCGTTCCTAAACAAATCTTTCTCGTAGTTGATTGAATGGGTGTATGGATTAGAACATAAATAACGGGTTTGTATATAAGTTGGAGTGAAATATAAAGTTACTGTTCGTAATTGATGGGAGTACAAAAATGGGGTTTGTAATTATAAGATAATGCAAATGGTGGATTGCATAACAGAACCGCGAATATTTATTGCGCACTATAGGACTTTGGGCGGATAGGGATTGGATTGGAGATAAGATCAAAATACCACATTTTAATATAGTATTAAATTGTTTTATCTTAAGGATGGATAGATTTGGATAAGAGGGAGAAATAGAGAGCTTAATAAGTGCATGTTATAACAGGCGTAAAATTCCGGCAATTAATGAGAAAAATCAGAGTGAGAGTGAGTAATAAATAATTTTTATTGACTTAAACTTAAAAATATACAGTGAATTGGCTCAGCTCTGCCTCTGAGCTGTGTAATTTGAATTACATCTCATAAGCATGCAAAATATGATTTTACATATATTAAACATAATTATAATATATTGATTTATACATGGTTTCTTAGATAATAATATTACTTATAATAATTTGAATAAATGACATGAAAATTAATTACAATTAAAGAGATATTCAATTTATAAATTATGATTGAAATTGTGATTTGCTGAATGTGCTTATATAATAATTATGGGGTTTTTGACATTTAACAATCGATATATTGACTGTTTAGATACATTGAATAATGCGATACTATTGTATGCGCGGATTTATTGCGCTTGTGTTGCGTTGTATGAAACGATTGCTTTGATTGTTTGAATTGCTTTTATTGGATTCTTTACAATTTCAAATTTTTTATAACTACATTTGATTGGTTAAAGTATGAGCTTTTCACTCGCAAGTTATAGTTATTCGTGTCAACCAACTAGTTCCCAATATCTGTAATTAAATAAATGGTCACTTTTTATCGTTGTTTTGTGTTAACTGATTGTTATTGATTTACATGGATTTATTCAATAACAGGTTCAGTTTTTAACCTCCAAAACAGCTTTTCGCCTGCCATTATCAACTGCAATGATTATTTTCTTAATCTAGGGATGGCTATGGACGCTATAGCCAAAATATCACTTGTCTCCGAAAAATGAGCAAAATGCTTCCATGTGCTGAAGAACAAACTAGAAACCCATTTTTAAAAAAGTTTTTAGACAAAGGCGCTGAAGGAGAAGTTTTTGGAATATTGTTTGAATTTCTGTCTAATTCTTATAATGCAAAGATTTTTGCAGACCGGGAGAATATAATGTTTTTTCTGTTTAAATCTCTTAATAATGTGAAAATAGTAATACATAATTAATATAAAACTGGGGAACCTACTATGGGCCAAGCTAGGACCAATTTAAACAATCTGATTTTGTTTACTGTTTTTAATAAGCAGTCTAATACAAACTGACTGGGTGGCATAATTGTCAAGAGACTTGACCTCGACGAAAATATCAGAGGTTCGAGCCACTAATGGGAATTAATTTTTTTATGCTGAAATTATTTTTATAAAATATTTTTTTATTAAATTAAAGTGAAATATATATGTATTTGTGAATTTTCAATGTAGACTCTCAACATTAAGTCTACAAGTAATTGACATAAACTATACAAGTATTTAAATGTTTCTTCAATTAAACATGCGTAGTTCCCAGTCTGATTTGAAAATTCACAAACAATATAGATTTAGTTCTCTATTCATTATTGTAAATACTGTACTAATAATAGTATATGTATACTACACACTATCCTTCTCATCAGTCTCCTATACCTCAGATTTTGAGGTCTTCGACCATCCCTAATCTCGACTTTAAGTGGTATCAGTTTCGGTTTTAGTGAACTATCTAGTTTAAAAATAATAAATTCAATTAAATTAAATTTCCTAGTTTATGTGAAATTTAGTGATTCTATCTAAATCTAATTTAGGATTACAATATGTACTTGAATGAAACCATTTTTGCATTTATTCAATTTTAATTTTTGATATTAATATTAGGGAGACTCTGGTGGCCCATTATGGCAATACATTATGGGTAGAGCTGTGCATATAGGCATACTTTCATACGCCACTGGCAAAGAAGGTGACAATTGTAGATTCAGTTACAATGGTTTTCAGTACTGGACATTTGTCCCAATCAAGTGAATTGGATTCTTAAATATGTTAATTAAATGATTATGTAAGGATGTTGAGTAAATCTTTTGACTAGCTCCTTTGAAACTTAAATTATAAAACAAGAATGAACCATTAATATATATAACTCCGCTTTCCTAGAAAAATCTAAGAGAAATTATATTTGCATAAGGCATGATTTTTCGGTTGGTGGGTGGGTGTTGGCGGTGGGTGTGAGGTGGAAACGATTCTATATACTCCTTTTTCTTCGAAAGCGGAGTTAAAAAGTTTTACTTCTAGGTGAACCATAATTGTTCATGGTGACTTTTCACAAGTTATCATTTCAATAGGATTTAATTATATATTGACGCAATTTGTATTATAATTTGCTTGTTGATGACTTGCTTATTAATAATTTTGAAAATTAATTCTTATTTTTATGAAATGTACTATTTTAAATATATATATTAATAGATTCAACTTGATGAAATTTAATGGCTTATTTTTTATTTTTTATTTTAAATATAAAATACAATTCGTTTTTCAGAGTTTTGTGAAATTATATTAAATAAATATATTTATAGATAAATAATTTTTTATCCAAAAACAACTGTAATATTATAGAATAGTTAGGAAACAGCTTAAATTTTATTTATAATGTTTTTTATTTTGTTTTAAATATATATCAAATAAATAAAAAGTTATTTTATTTATAGCTACAAAGTATTAATTATGTATTTTTGTTGATTAATTTTATGTAATGGACATTCCGGCAGTGTTTCTACTGCTGTTTGTTTGTAGTGCAGACGAGAGTAGAGTGACCAACTTGAAAACTTATCAATCTGGATTTTAATGTAAAATTTTGTATAATTTCTGTACAAATTCGGGACAAAATAGTATGATTCTGGAAAAATTTGTGCAATCTCAGAAGGTATAGGATGGTATTTTTTAATCGCCAAATTCTTGAAGAATTAAATTAGAAATAACGTTATTGAACATAATATTGACTAATCCTGCAAGAATTTAACTGTTTTGAATAAATATAGTAAGAATTCTAAAAAGTTCGGTTATTTTTCTATCAATTTAGACAGAATTTCACACAATATTTCAAAAATGAAGAGAGATAATAATTGCACGTTTTTTTCATAACAGTATTTTGGTGATTTTTCCGAAACAGGGTGCATTTTGGCTATACCTCTCCATTTTGTGCAACCTAAATAACAGTATACATTATGTGTGAAATGTGTAAAGTGCCATTCTTTTATGGTCAGCTTAAAAAAGTTCCGTTGTGTTTGCTTTGTAGAATTATAATATAATCTATGATAATTTTCACACAATATATGAACTGAATACATGGAAGATTGGTTCAGTTATGGAAAATTGCCCCAACATTGCTATTAATTTAATTTTTAAAACAAAAGTTTACTGTTTGATAAAAAATACATATCTGTATGCTTAAATTACTATATATTGTGTCGAATTTATTAATCGGGACATTATATTGTCCCGACTGACACCTCATCTGGACACGGGCATAAGTCCAAATCGGGACAATCCAGCTGAAATCGGGACGGTTGGTCACCCTAGACGAGAGTCGAAAATCAATATAAAGTATACGAAATAAAAGTTGTATTACTATTAATGCTTTTATATTTAATTCATGTGTTATTTTCCACAATCGATCGAATAGTTTCCGAAACATTTTCGTTATTCTTTAGATGAAAAAAGAAAATTAAATAAATCAATATTTTCATAATTAAATATCCAATACAACTAAATAGATTAACTGTTCATTTATGTGAGCAAGCTAGTAACTTGAACTATTTAAATTGACCACACTTAATAACATAGGACAATGGAAGAAATCATTATTCAAATAAATTTATTAAAATAGAACAGAGCTTTTTTAAAAGTGTTTTTTTGGAATATATATGTTGATTTAAAACCAAACACCACGAAGAAGAAATCAACATAAGATGCCGTGCGCTTTTGTTTGTAAGATTGTTTGCTGTGCGCATTTACAAAACAGGGGTTTCTCACCAATTATTGTTAATTTGTAAACAAATAAATAAATTCAATAAACAAAAATTGTTGCTCTTTTAATGAAACGTTCCCTCTATTCAAGCAAACAAATGCAGTATACTATCTAAAGTATTCCTGAATAATCTTTCTATTTATTTGGAAAAAATCGTCACATATACTGTATTTTTACTATGTACTTTTTTAATGAAGTTTCTTTCAGATAGAATCGCCGGATTGATCAGTGGGTAATTGTAAATATAATTTACAACTTTATCCTTTTCTAGATAGTTGTTAGGCTATGCGCCTATGCAGAAGTGAGATGCAGTTCGGAATATTCCCTTTCCCTAAGAAATATAGTCAAAAATCGCAAGTATTCCCACTCCTCACATTTTGGACCTTGCACATCGCTGCTATTCACCATATAAGTTACTGTGTTACGTTTTAATAAACGAAAGCTGATTAAGTTATTTATATAATTGATGTATAGATACAAACCTTAATTTTATCAGTAATTGATTGTTGAATACCATTACTATTATTATGACTGTGCGATTCAATATTATTATTAGTATTGTTGCCATAATTTGTTGGCAAAAACTTTTCATTATATATCCGACACTTGTTTTTCTTTTCTGCTAATAGTTCTAACCGTTTTTCCTCTGCCCTCAACTGTTTCTCCAATATCTGCTTTGCAGTTAATGATTGTGACTGGTGTTCAACTAATGTCAGCAATCGCTTTGGGGGCAATTTTCTAATTGGAAAACCATTGTCTGAAATAAATGCGCCCATTATTTGTTGAACACCACCGCCTGTGTTATCGACTTCATCTAGTGGTACATCAAAGGCAACCGGTTTTGGGACTATAATAGAAATAATAGTTGAAGAATGTATATTTTAAAAAGCCACCTTTTAAATATAATTCTGAATTTAGTATTGAAAATAGCTCTTAATTTTACAAATTCTGGACAAAATGTTTATTTCTGGAAAAAAATATAGACAATCTCAGGGGGTATAGGAGGGTATTTTTCAATCGTCAAATTCTTGAAGAATTTAATTAAAAATGAAGTAATTGAATATATTTTCGACTCATTTTGCAAGAATTTAACAGATTTTGAATAAATTCAGCAAGAATTCGACAAAATTCTGTTATTGTCTATGAATTTCAAAGAATATTACAAAAGGCCGGAGATTAAAAATTGCTCGTTCTTTCTTCATCACAGTGAGTTTTATGGTAACTTTTCGGAGACAGTGTCATTCGGTTCTACCTCCCCCCATTGGGCATCCCTAAATACCAGTATAAATTATGTGCGAAATGTGTAAAGTGCAATTCTTTAATGGTCAGCTTAAATGAGTTCTGTTCTGTTTGTTTTGTAGAATTGTCATATGCAGTATTAACGTTTTCAAACAATAAATGAACTGAATATTAATAGAAAATTTTACCGACATTTCTATTAATTCAATTTTCGAAACAAAAGTTTACTGCTTGATAACAAACACAGAACTGTATGGTTAAATAACTATATATTATTTCAAATATATTGATCGAGATATTATATTGTTCCGACTGATCCCTCATCTGGACACGGGGGTTATCAAAAAATTTTCTGTTCAATATTAGACTGTAAAAATTTCCCCTGGTTGAAATTTACTTCATCTTTTTGACCAATAAGGTCTGTCTACTATATTTAAAAATTATTTGCGGGTCTCAATGGGAACAAACAATTTTGACAGAATGTGTCAGCGCTCCATAGGAAATACATTGATGATGAACTTTATAATGAACTAAATACCTAGGCATATTTTTCGATAAAATTAATCATCAAGCACTGCAGGAAATTTACAATAAAAAGCAAATGTCTTCTGATTAGTCTTATGCTCATACCTCGTCCTCCCTTGTTTGCTTAATTTGTCATGTAAGAATTAAACAAGGGAATTTTTACAAAGATAGCCTGTATTTGATATAATGAGATATTGAACATGCAAAGCAAATCGTCAATTATATTTTTGAATACACAATTCTTATATACAATAAATCAAAAATAACAAATTAATGAAATATTTTCGCAAGAATTTCAATAAAACAATTTGTGATAAATCATGTATTTTCATGTATCATACTAAGTTAAAATAAATGAAATCAAATCATACGCCAAATCGATGAATAGATTAATGTCTGCCGAGCTCTGCATAGAACTCCAGTTCGGGCCGGAGGTAAGTTTTTCGGTAAATTTATTCTATGACAAAAACCTGAATAATTAGTTAAATGAATTAATTCATTTAGATATCTTAAACGAAATTTGCATCTATTAGATTTAATAGTTACACAAAATATAAACTAAAATTATTATCTATATTGAAACCAAGTTAAAACAAAGCTAGTTAGTTAATTATAATAATTTAAATCTAACAAAATTTTATCAAATACAGAAGGTGATATTATGTTAAGCAAACAATTTTCAAGATTATAACAAGATTGTTTAATTATTAATAACCAATTAATTTCATAACCCAGGCTATCATTTTAGAAAGCTATAGAATTAAAAGTGGATTGACCTCTTGTGTTAACTATTAACTTCTTTTTACTGCCATTTTTCTATAGATATTATTAGAAACCGGAATTATGTATTGCAGAATGTGTTGCACTATAGACTCAATGCTAAGACTCAATGTGTGTAAAGAGCAATACATAACCGATTTGTAATGTTTATTAAATGAGTAGATTATAGAAATGATATTTGCATTACTTTGTGCTTATAGTTCTATAACACTAATTCTGTAGTACAATATATTCTGCAATTTAAAAGACCGGTTTCTAAATATTATGAATTTTTAATCATTAAAAAAAGTAAATTATTTTTAGTGAAGAAATGTGTGGAAACTATAAAATAAATCAATAGAAAGCATAAAAAACACAAATATATTATTCAAATGCATAATATCTTAAAGTAATTATTGCAAAGAAAACAGAATTAAAAGAATAAACAGAATATTTTTGCAAACATTTAAAATATTGGAAAATATTTATAAACAAAAATAAATGAATAAAAAGCCATTCATACCCTGTGCTATATGTGTGACATCGTTTGTGTCATTCAAGTGGTTAACACCATTAACACTATCTTTAAATGTATTTCCATTTGAATTATTCTTATCATCCGATGTCTGTACGGCTTTTGCTGCTCCACAACCCATATCTATGAACAGCTGCTAAAACCTGTAGTCAAAAGCTACAGATCTCGCAAAATCATTGATGAAAATATAAGCCAAAGCAAAAATAACAGAATATTCTTTGTATTTAACAAAATCACATAAACTAAATGTTAAGAATATTCCAAATGTCTATAGACTTATTACCAATGCGTTACTTAAAAACAAATGAATAGTAATGATATAATTATAGGGAAAAATGAAATTTCATAATAAATGTTGCAATTCATCCAGAATAAAAAAAAATTCCAAGAACAAGTATATTTCTACAGAATTATATTTTTCGCATAAAATTTTTTATTCTTTATTTATTTTTTATTTCATGATTTCCAATGTTTTTTTTTGCACATAAACTATGAAAACAATGAATGGAAAAAGAATTAAATGTATTAAAAAAAATAGTAAAACAGTTTTTATTTTCGTTTCCTTAGGAACAGAATTTTTTTTCTCTACTTCTATGCTTTCAGACAATTATATGAATTGTTATTATTAAAATATTCTGCTATTTGTTATGAGTTCGCCAACTCTTATCGAACAATTGATTTATTGTGTGTTTTCGACTTTTTAACTAATTTGTTTCACTTATACACACATACTATTTACACGAAGCCCATTGCCCAGGAGTATAATCAATACTTTTAAGATTTTAGAGATGGTTTATTTGTATAACATTGAAACAGGTTTAATTTGATATAAAAATATATTTATTTACATGGTGGCTGCAGGATCGAGAGAAACAGAAACTCACCCATCAGGGAATCTCTAATCATTGAATATGTTTATTGATAATAATATTGACTGGTTGTTGAAATTTTTATTTTTAATTTCAATTTTTTGTATAATGAGTAAGAAATTATTCATTAAATGAGTAATAATTTCATAATTGATATGATTTACAATTTTTATTAATTTTGAATAAAGTAAAGTTTCATTTTGTAAATAAGTTTATCATCTTTACATTCATTTGTTTGTGAGTAGTCATAAATTATTAATCTTGTAACAAAATAAATTAACCTATAAAGTTGCAAATAAATAAATAATTGTCATTAAGTAAATGAAATGAATAATAAACTTTTGTATTATTAAATACAGTCAAAATTCTTTGCGTGCTATAAAGAGACATCATCTTATAAATTTTAAAAGTATATACCAGGGGTAGCCTAACTATCCCTAAACTTTCTGCATCGCAAGCAAAAAATTCGTAATTTTACCTTACCTCTGTGCATTTATCATATTGTGAAAATTTTTATACCACCCCCTGACTTTTTGGCAGAACTTTCTTAAAATAACCTCCTCTATATCCCCCTCTGACTCAGCCGATCTTGGCTACCCCTGGTGTATACGCAAGATATATATTCTATATAAATAAGGAATCAGTTCTTTATTTACAGATCTTTAACTTAGAAAAGTTGCATTCTTAAAACCTGGAGTAGCCAAGGGTAGAATCAATATCATATTCCTTGACCAGCTTATCTTTGTTTTGAATCTTATAAATTATTTTTCTATAAAAAAATATAGTTGTGGTCCGCGCAGATCACAACTATTGGACTATTTAAACTTGGACTATTAGTGTATAACATTATAAAAATCAATTTTTTCAAATGCACATGTATTTTATTATAATAAAATAAAATTATTCGTTTCAAACAAATAGCTTAAGTTCAGAGACACGATATTATATAATGATAGGCTTATAATAATACTCATTTTAATAAATATAGTTTTATCATGAATTATATTGAGCTTCACTCCCACGAGAGAATTAATAACATATACACTATATCTGTGGTTAACAAAAGTGGTGTTGAACACCACTTATCGTTACATTTCTTATACTGTTTAAGAGGTGGAGTCAGTCTAAAAGAAAGCATTAATAAATATCATTACTATTTAAAGGAAGTTTAGTGAAAGCAAAAACACGTTTTAAAAATTATTTTAATTGATCTTTTATATACATTTTTGCAGAAAATTTTTACCAAATATGGATTCAATTGAAACCAAAATATCTATTATTTAATTACTGAATAAATAAATAGAGATTTGAATAATTGGTTGAAATCAGAGAAATTTCGTAACGAATTATGTGTTCATACAATTGAGCTTTACATATCTATAGCTGGTGCTTCAATAAATTATAATAATTTTTTAAAACCCTCATTTAAAAATGTTAAGGACAGATCTATATAATTATTTTTATATTTATTAATTAATATTAACAATAAAAATCATTTTTAAAATTAACATAAACTCATCATTGGTAAACAGATTTGAATATTCCAGATGAGAGAATTGGTATATGATTTCTGTTTGGTTCGCAGTTGTTCTTCACTTATCTCATTCTAGTTCGAGAAGAACTTTCAATAATGTTGTAAAAATGACCACCATGAAGGATTTGCTTCATCAGTGGCATTGATACACATATCTAATTCACCAAGAAACTTTGAGAAGAACCAGCCTAGGTTGTCATTTTACTTGCTAGTTCGGGCATGTTTAGCCCTTCCTCCTTTTTAATTTATAGAGTATGTATTCAGCTGAAACTGTTCAACTTGTAGTATTTCTTTTCCCGTTCCGAACTCTATAGAATAGGCAATCATAGCTATAGCGCTGATTATCCGGTAACTCACAACCGTCCACATCCGAACTCAGAGCCAAACCCAGGCAGGTATGGCACCAATAATTGCATGTCTGCAAGTATACCGGTATCATAAGAATCTTATGATTTCTCAATCATAAATTGATGATTTACTCGCAATTTGAGGTTTGCATAAGAGTCTTATCAAATTAAAAGCTATCGACCCTTAGAACGATAGATTGATCTGGACTAATAACTACGAATGTTAGCGGTTTGGCTACTGGTTCGGTGTCAATCGGCTAACATATTAATAATCAAAAGTAAACAAAATAAATATATCTTAACAATATACAGTTTTGGAAAATAGTTTTTGCTGTAGGTCTGCAACCTTTGCATTCAATGCCATATATTGTTCAGTAATAATGTTTATAATAAAATAAAATTTATAAAACTTTGGATAATATGGTGTTATTTCCATTGAATTAATAAATATTAAAACATAACGATTAGACATAGATAAAATTAAATTTTTAAGTAATTGTGTTTTTCTATCTAATAAATCCAATTTTATAAACAAATACAAAAATTAATCATGATTTAAGTGTTTTAATAGATTCATAATTTCTTTTTAGAGTATTGAATTTATTTTTAGGGTTGATGTCAAGGGAAAAGGGTGAGTGTTAAATTATTCTGTCCAAACTCAATTTTGTTGATAAATATAA